>CM062239.1:5079073-5336573 GCA_031216185.1 Syzygium aqueum
TGCCCGACATTATTGCTATATGAATCACCTTCTCGGGTAATAGGATGGACGAAACCAATTTTTTAGTGGAACTTGATTTAAATCTCACAAAGTTATAATTAGATTGATCTAATAAGGTAAATTGGAACCTATAATTTAGGGTGAATGACACAAATAGTCCGTAAACTAATTTTCAACGTGCAATGTCATTCTTATATTTTTAATTCGTGTAATACTTATAAGGGTTTTTCTTTTGTAAAGAATAATATTTATAAGGGTTAATACCACCAAAAACCATAAACTGGTAAATGTGTGACAATTTTACTCTGAACTTTTTTTTTATCAAAAAAAAACCTCAAATTGGTACACCCGTGATAATTTTATCCCAAACTTTTTTTTTACCATCAAAAACCCTAAATTAGTATACATGTGACAATTTTACTCCAAACTGGTAAGCCCGTGACAAATTTACCCTAAACTATTTTTTTTAACTACGAAAAACTTCAAATTGATATACATGTGACAATTTTACCTCGAACTAATAAATTTTTAATATTATTTTTTATTTTTTCAAATTTGTTTATTTTTTCTTTTCTTTTTTTTCTTAAACTTCAACTTCTGGCCTGTCGCCGAACCGGCGACCGGCCAGAGGCGGAAGCCAGCGAGGTCGGCCCTGCTGGCACGGGCAAGGGCCGCCCTCGCCAGACTCAGGCGAGGGTTGGCCTTGCCTACACGGGCAAGAATAGCCCTCGCCCGACCCAACTCAGGTGACGGCTGTCCTCGCCTACCCAGGCAAGGTCGACCCTCTCCCAAGTCGAGTCGGGTGAGAGCCGACCTCGCCAAATCCGGCGAGGGCCACCGGCGTTGGGCGAGGGTTGTCCTTGCCCGCCTAGGCGAGGCCGACCCTCGCCTAATGCTGGTGAGGGCGGCCCTCGCCAGCAGTCGGCAGGGCCGACCTTGACGGCTTTTACTTCCAGCCGGTCCGGTGACCAACCAGAGGTTGAATATAAAAAAAACAAAAAAATTAATAAAATTTTGAAAAAATAATATTAAAATTTTAGCTTAGGGTAAAATTGTCACATATATATACTAGTTTGAGGTTTTTTAGGATATGTTTGGGGTAAAATTGTCACATATGTACCAGTTTGAGGTTTTTTGTGGTATTAACCCTATTTATAAAGACCAAAAAGGTAAAAAAAAAAAGTAATATTTAGGAATTGAATTGAAATTGAAAGATATTCTAAAATTCAGGCAATAGTGAAATTGTCAGAACTTTCGACTCTTTTATGGAAAATTAAGGGACTAGACCCAACAGATTGGATATTGAGGGATTAAATTGGACAATTAGGAATAGTTCGAGGACCACATTCAAAGAATAAAAAGTTCAAGGATAGCATTGCATATTAGATCAAAGTTTTATGAATTATTTATGTTATTTTCCAAATTATTTATCCAACGGGTCCATATGATCTCAGTGTACTACAGTGTACAGTCGTTAGATCAAATCAATGTGATCATTTCATCAATTATCATGGTGCACTCGGATCGCATAAATGTGGCGCATCCTGTGGATTTCGAGCTTCGCCGAATATCGTGGCTAGAGAGAGAAATCGAGGAATCTAAGGTAACAGCAGAGTTCGCAGCTACACATTATATAAGGACACAAACCAGAAGAAAGCATTCACAGCGAGTGAAAAACCAAAGCGAGAGGACGCGAGAGAGAGAGAGAGAGAGAGAGCTCTTTCCTCTTTCTTTTCGGTTGCTCTGCGATAATTTTCCTTCATCTTCTTCCTCAGCCCCCTCTCTGAACTCCCCGCTTCTCCGATCCCTTTCTGTCATCGTCTGTCTTGCAGAGTCTGTTGTCTTGGTTTTGAGTTTGTTCTGTTCTTCTTGCTTTGATTTCGATCAAGAGGGTTTATTTTTCTGTACCCTCAGCTTGTGTGTGTGTGTGTGCGTGCGCGTGCTCGTCCTTTGGCTTGTGAAGAAAACCTTTTCTATCGAGTTGGTTTTCTTGTTCTGCGTTTACAGTTTTGTTGCCTGTTCCTTTGGTTTTGGTAAGAAACAGGTGATCTTTCTTATTACGTCTAACGAGAAACCTTCTTGAATTTGCCCGTTTGTGTTTTTGCTGAGGGAGAAATGGCAGCAGCTGTGGAATTCTACAATAGCAACGCGCCGTCGCCAGCTTTCTCAGATCCCTTTAGAGAAGAACTCATGAAAGCACTGGAGCCTTTTATGAAGAGTGCTTCCCCTGTTTCTTCTCCATCGTCATCGTCGCCTTGTGACTCGGTCTCTCCACCGCCACAGCCCAATCTGAGCCCTGGCCTTTGCTCCCCATGGACAGAAAACCAGATGGGTCTCGAGCAATCCAGCTCGATTGGGCTCAACCGTCTCTCCCCTTCTCAAATCCTCCATATCCAAGCCGAAATGCAACTCCGGCGTCAAAATCAAGAACTTTCGTTAGCTTCCGCTGTGAATTCTCTTCACCAACATGAAAAATTCGACCACTCTCTGAGCCAAAACAACCATGGCGCTCCCCATCTCCTCAGGCCGAAAGCCCTCCCGATGAAGCAAGTGGGAGTGTCTCCGAAACCCAACAAGCTGTACAGGGGAGTGAGGCAGAGGCACTGGGGGAAATGGGTGGCTGAGATCAGACTTCCCAAGAACAGGACACGCCTCTGGCTCGGCACTTTCGACACCGCCGAGGAGGCTGCTCTGGCTTACGACGAAGCCGCATACAAGCTCAGAGGAGACTTCGCTCGGCTGAATTTCCCTCACTTGAAGAACGGTGCTTCGTATCTCTGCTATTACAATCCCCTCCATTCCTCTGTCGATGCAAAGCTCCAAGCGATTTGTCAGAACTTGGCAGCTAATTCGCAGAAGCAGGGGAAAACAGGGGAGCCCTGTTTTTTCCCAAATCGGGGTACGGAGACTTTCAATGCAGCCGCGGAAGCTGACGAAGAAATGGTCCTCAATATCACACTAAAGAATGAATACGACACCGATTTCGCGTACCCAGACCAGGATTACAAGGTGGAAAATTTAGTGTCTTCGCCGGCCTTTTCCGACGAGTCCTCGTTGGCAGGGTCTTCTTCGCCGGAATCCAACCTGGCGCTGTTCGATTTCCCGCATCCGCAGTTTGGGATCGAGAATTTCTGCTTGGAGAAGTATCCTTCGGCCGAGATCGATTGGGCAGCTATTTGAGTCTGCACATGTTGATGTTCCTGCACTGCTCTAGTTCCCCTTTTGTTTAGGTCCTTCCTGTCCATAAGTTGGTGGTGGTCTTTAGCAGTCTGTTCTAGTTTCTAGGGATGGTGTCTCCAGAGGCTTCCAACAATGGTATTTTTTTGACATTTGTTGAAGTCCTGTTGAGTGAGCCATTAGAGGTGGTGGGGGAGTACATTTACATCAGGTAGCTTACAAAAATTTCTCCATCTGTTCTGCTGGTTGTTTTTTTACTTTCACTGGCTTGACCATGGAGAAATTTCAGTCGCTATTTGTAGGTTTCCACTGGTTTATTGTCTTGAACCTTGTTCACTTTATATCTCAGCGAGCGTTTACTCTTGTACTTTCATCAATCTGAAAATCTTGGGGTTTCATGTAATTTGGATGAACCCTTTTGCATTGGTAAGCAAGGACGAGGCTTTAGTTATGAAACTAAGGGAGACAAAAAGATTAGAATATATAGGAAAAACGAAGTTCTTTAAACTGAATTTTCTTGAAGTTCAAAAGAAAATCTGCAACTTAGACAAAAGCTTGACTGAAATCCGTAACCTCTGGATGGATCGATTAGGAAGGAAACGAAGGGATTCGAAAATTATGAGAGAAAAGAAACGAAATGACCGGTGTGGACCAGGTTATAATTTTGTCTGGGGTGCTAGTGAGAGATGAAAAAGAAAAAGAATGCATTGTGATACAAATATCCATTTAGTTACTTATGTAAATGTAAAATAACGGTATAAGTACGAAAGCATAATTATTTATTGAATGCATCGATCCCTCTCTTATAATCCTCTCGTGTCGTCTCTTTCCCTTCATGCAAACAAGATTACGTTTTTTTAAATCCTTTCACTTTCCTTGTGGTCCCTCCTGACAAAAATATCGTTGTAAATGCTTGGAAGAGCGCCAAAGTGCGGGATATATATTTAAAAATGTGACATGATATAATCACGATATTTTTCTTATTTAAAAGGATTGATAATCCTTAAATTTTCCTTAATTCATAAGCAAAGTGTGAGGGGAGAGGGCGGATGTTTACAATACTTGGAAGCGCGCCAAAGTAGTTTTGACCACTAATTGACTCGTGAAGAAGGTGTATATCATTGGCAAAAGTTTCTAATTAATGGCCTATATATTATATGAACGCAATTATTATTATTATTATTATTATTATTCAGGGGCACTGACGTAGATGTTTGTCAACATCAAGGTCAACGAAACATCCTATAAGATGGCACTGATTTCGAGTAATACGAACACAACTGGTAAGAATTAAACGGGTAATTTCTAGTTTTTGAGCACGAAATCCCTTGACTGCAATCAATTGTACGAACTTTGTGCGCTTTTGTCACTCTTATTAACTAAGTAGCCAATAAAGGTGGAATTGATTATTCATAAATATCAAATATTCTCGAAACAAAAAGTAGGTGTTAGGCGTTATTCAAATTTGACGATTTATGGAAAATAAGCATCGACTAATTCTATGCCAACAGCCACGATAATGGAGAGGATGAAAAGGGATCAAAATTTTCTCTAACCTTAAATCTAAGGTTGTCGTCCCATGGCCTCAAGATCACAGCCCCCTTGCGAAGATCTAAATCTGAGATTCATACTCAACCACAACGAGGGTGGCACACCAAGGACGAAAAAGGGGCTTGGAGACTGTTGAGTGGCATTTGACGGCCGTGGGTATTGACGAGATTAGGGTAAGGGTTTACTAAGGATTTGGAAAATTTAGGGTTTTTTTTAATAATGTTTTGCAAACAAAAGCAAATTGGTCTTTTTCCGGTCTAAATGTTCTTTGGAAAGTTGCAAAAGCTATATTTATCATAAGAAAAGTGGTAAAGTTGCAAAAACTCGGAAGGGTTTTCCCATGTAAGTTCCCCCCCTATATTGTCTTATTATCATTGATCTAAGTGGCGTCAAATCACTAGAAGGAGCGTCCGAAATCGTTCAATATTATGGCACGGTGTACTAGCAATATGAAAACAACCTCAAAAGACAAGAAAAGAAAAGAAAAGAAAGTGATGGCACCAAAAAGGGAAGAAAGTGGTGGTTAAAACAAATCAAAGCATCAGAGATCGCGTATGGAGTGGAAATATTGACAAGGCCGTTCGATCATAATTTGACCCATATCTAATCGTCTCTTTAATCATACACTGGAATTCTTGAAACTTCAAATACGAAACCCAATCGCAAGTTCGTGCAAAGAGTTTTAGATGGCCGTCCTTATTATAGTTGGACTATCGGCAGGTCATTTCCTTTTTCGATTGATAGTTTAATGAGTCCTATAATCACATTAAAGAGAGCCAGACATGTGCCATGGATCGGACCACTCAAAATTGGAGTGGACAAAGAAAAGAACCCTAAAAATTCATAATAATGTTATCCTATGGTCGCGTGAGATAAGGAATCTTGGATTGGTTTGCACCACATCAGATATCAAAATCAAGGGCAATATTCTTATTCTTTCTTCTCAACATGTAAAAGACAGGTTCACACTGCCAAGAAGAAAATCATGTGCATTGGGAAAGAGACTCCCCCTTGAAAAGCCACCTCCAGATTCCCATCACCTACAGAGAATCCTCCTCCCCCTACCAAAAGAAAAGCTCAGGTTCTCCCACGCCCACTCTTTCCTTCATCCCCTCGCGATTCTTCACCATCATCATCTCCTCATTTCTCGTCAACTTTTGGCTTTCTAGAGAGAGAGCAGTGGGAAAAGTAGTAGTGCCATTGGATGCCAAAAGCTAATGTGAATGCGAGGGAGACCACTGGCAACCGCAAAAGTCAAGGGGGATTCCTTCAAGAATGGAAAAGACAGCGGGGCTCAACTAGGGTTTCGGTACTTTACAGGCTCAACTGACGTGGTTTGGTCAGTCTTGTGACTCAGCAAAATTCGGAATGCAAGATGAGAATCTGGTTTTCTTGACTCACATCGACGCATGGTTGCACTGACGTACAAGATTCATTCTCCAAGTTGCCTCTACACGCTGACATGAGTGTGGAAATTCGTAGAATAAACCTAGGGAATCGAGGGGCCTAGATGTGTTATTACAGCGAAATGATGTTGTGGGGTTCATGAAATCATATGAGATATTATGCAGATTCCCAAAGATAAGGGCAATCAAGTAATATTCACACCCATAATCCATCTCTTAGTTTTTACAAAACTTACAAAAAGGGAATCGATGGTGAAATCGCTATGACAAGCTTATGAAGCATAGGCATGAGCATTTTGATTGCCCGTCAGAATACCCTCACCCGTGGCTGGTCTGGGAATCGATGTTGAAATCGCAATGACAAACTTATGAAGCATAGGCATGTACATTTTAAATGTCCATCACAATACCCTCGCTTGTAGCTAGTTGCCAGCCATCATTGAGATAGGCCACAGGTGAAAAGGAAAACAAAAAAAATTAGTAAATTTTAAGAAAATTATAAAAATCATCCGCGTAAATGATTTTCAGCTATTATATTGGAAACTCGCTAAAAAATTAAAGATTAAATTTGCCAAATTAACAAGTTTAGGGCTAAGTTAGCCGCAGTATAATAGAATTAGAACTTTTTGGACACGTATTGCAGTTTTTAAATTCTTGGTTGGGGCAATGGCTCCTACTTTTGCAAGCCCCTGCAAAAATTCTACTTTTCAGACTGCTTGATAAGCAATATAGAATGTATGTAAAGCCCCTCGTTTTGCAAACTTTAGGTCTCTATGCTGTCAATATCATACCCCTAATTTCCTAAATTCCTTGTTTGACTCAAGCTTCGATTAGGCTATTTATATTACACGCGGCACACTAAATCAATTATACTCAGCATAATCAAAAGATAGAAAAAGATTAAGAGCGACAAAATAAGTGAAATCAGAGACTTAATTAAGAATTTCGAATATGACACCAAAAGTGCAAATGAATATCACTCATATGACTTGCTATACCATCTACCATAACTCATATAACTTAACTATGACCCACCGTAACTATTGCATACGAATTTTTGCGATAAAATGACTTGTGTTTTTCTTGATAGATATGTCAATTTAGCACAATTGAGGCGTATTATTTACTCGGAGCGGATGGTAAAAAATAAGTGCTAATTCAAGAGTTGATAATCTAAAGTATTAAGAATACAAGTACAGTGTTGTTCGATGATAATTGAAAACTAGTAGCTAACTCTTCTTCTGTTTTTTATTTCGTACCAGATATGGCGACTTTTAGCATTATATATGACATGATTTCAGTCTCCATCAATTGTTTTTGCTATTGAATGAATTAAGCAATCCCTCATTTACTAACCACTTGATTTTTAGCTTAATTCAATATTTTAAGTCAATGCCAATTAAGGTTATCAAAGAAGCTTAATTTCATCAAGTGTTGAATTTTCGGTTTTGAGCACGTAATTGGGTTATCAAATGTGCCCATTCTAAGAGAAGATGGATGAATAGAACTGGGCCGAACTTTGATTCAGCGTCCTCAAAATGCCCTTTAGTACAATCATTAATCTTCGTTGATACTAATTGCTCATGTTCAATTTGAGAAGATACTATAGGGGTGTCAAACGGGTGGGCCTGGCCGGGTTTGGGTTCAATCGAAAATGGTCCAACCCATATTGATCAATTTAACCTGTTTTGACCCATATTCATGTAGTGTAAATCTAATGACCCGAACTATACCCGACTCATATTCTAAAAGACTTTAAAATACAATTTAGAAAAAAAAAACACTTGTTTCTTATAATATTTATATTGCTAAGATGCTTCAATGCAATATACAATAAGTGAACAATTTTTATAATTTAAAAAAAATAATTTTTTATATCATTATTTTATTTTTTATTTTTTATTTTTTATTTTTTATTTTTTAAAAATGAAAATTTTAATTTTTTCTTTTTTTCTTTTTTCTTTTTTCTTTTTTCTTTGGCTGGCCGCAAGCAAGCTTGCCGATCTAGCCGAGCTAGAGCTCGTCCATTAAGGCGAGCTCAAGGCTCGTCCCGAGAGCTCGTTTGGAGAGCTCCAACTCGTCCAAATCGGCAAGCTTCGAGCTTGCCAATCTGGAAGAGCCTTGATCTCGCCGAAATCTGGCAAGGTCGAAGCTCAGCTTTGGCTGGTCACTAGCCACCGAAGAAGGAAACAAAAAAATAAAAAATAAAGGAAAAAAAGAAAAAGAAAATAATAATTATAAATAATTACAGACAATTTATTTTTTAAAAAAAAAATTAAATGACACTTAAGCTATTTATGCTACAAGGTTACAAGTTAATAACTTAAATGAGCCAAATATAGGTTGAATATGAGTTTATCAACCCATTGACAAACCCATATTCAACCCATATTTGATCCATATAAACTTGGGCTCTAATGTTAAAAACTCATTTTCACCTGTTTTTTAAAATTTCAAGTGACCCATATTTAACTTGGATCCACTAAAAATGAATTAATAAATGAGCTTCTAACCCATATTGTCACCTCTAAGATAGTACAACCATTTTCATGATTTAGCTAATTTTTGAACAATTAAATAGTATAAAGTACAAAACAGTCATGAAAATTCATTGCATTCCCATCAGTCTCTTTCCACTTCATCGTTCTCTTCTTCGTTTCTTCTGCACTAATTACATCGTCTTTCCCTTCCCTTCTTCCGATCCCTCGACTTCAACTCCACTAGTAATCTCGAAAGATTTTACGCTTACTCGATGCGGCCGACGGCAGTACGATACACAATAGTATTCACCCAAAGCTTCAAACTTAGATGTGCTGCGTAATCACATCTTATAATGATCGATCGAGTCATTGACCCGCCCTCAATTGAGATGTGCATGATGGTACTCGTCGTCCTCTTAAGAAATTCGAGGGATTAATTTCAGTGGCTCTTGCACAAAAATACTTCCTAAACTATTTACTAAAGAGATAGGACACCCCATATAGCCGCTTCGGATTTACAAAAGATAAATCTATCACACGAAATAGGGAGGAAATCCAAACCCAGTTTACACGGTCTTCAATCTTGCAGGCCTGCAGTTCGAATATGCGACTCCGGCTTCCTCGGTTCTGTGTCTAATATCCTCGTACATCTTCAATGAAGCCTCGGAAAATTTCCTCAACCGGTCAAGTACTTTGGTCAGGCTTGTCTGTATGCAGCTCAAGTTGGACGGGGCGCATTCATTCTTCCCCTCATCTGGTTCCTCTGGTCCTCCGTTGTTTGCATCGCAGGGCCTCTGCTTCCTCTGTGATTCCGCTTGGTGCTCCGTCAGATCATAAAGATCTGACAAAAAGCTCCTGATCGCGTCGTTGAGCTCACTAGACGGCAGTGCCTTGATCCCTGCGGCCCAGTCGCGGAACAAGGAGAATATGGGCGGCGCGAGCACTCTCCGTGGGGACCACGGTCGTCGATACTTGGAGCGCTCTGGTGGCTGGATGATGCAATGTTGGAGCCAACCATTAAGGGCTTCGACGTAGGACGTGAGGCTGTTTATCCAATTTGCGAAGCTCAAGCCAAAGCATTCGATCTCTTGCTGGAGCTGATCCATGATCAGCCGCCACGCATCGCCTTGTGACATTCCCAAGCAGACTTTGGAATGATACGCTAAGGAGATTGTTATGTACTGTGCGTGATGGCATTCAAGCATAGCCTTCCACATTCTGATAAACCTGCAATAAAAAGCCCACACCTGACATCAGTCTGGTGTTTTTCATAAATCGGTAACATATACAACATCTTCACCATGCAAAGTCGCATATTGACATATCATGATATATCGTATGATTGCTTTAACACTTTAAGATCAAATAAAAAACAAGTGGAAGAAATCACAGGTTTAAAATGTTCAAAATGCCACTGTAAAAAACTCGGATATTTGAGAGTCTATGGATCCCAAGTGTAAATTCCCGATAAGTAACATGCTGAAACAAATACTCCACTAAACAGATGAAACCTCAAGCTCGAGCAAAATGGCAGTCGGCCAATACTAGCCAGCACAGAAACGAAAGGAATATAGTTTGAATGCAACATTTAAGTATGTGATACACAAGATTTCCGACCCTAAAGAGAAGAAGAAAGAGACCATCCATCACTCACCCTTGAATCAGTTCGACGAGTTGTGGCTGCAACTCGTCATCTCTCATTTTCTCGATGCGCTTTGAAATTGAATCAACAGAGTGGAGGGCGACTTGTATCCGAGAATGTAGATCCTTTACGACAGCCCGTGTTTTGTCAATCACATGGGTACTGCAACCCTTTGCAAATTGGTGTCGAAGCTGGTCACACTTTTTGTCGTACTCCTTTCTAATAGATTCACTGGCCTACAGAAATTCAGGAAATGTCACCATCCAAATATTAGAACCTGGGACTACAGAGTCCTCATGGCTTAGTTGGTGAATTAGTACCAGAAAACAAATGTCATATATCATCCTAACAGAGAAACATTCATAACAAACATCTTGAATTATTTCTCTTCCTCTTTTGGCTACGCAAAGCTTTTCTAGTTGGCATAAGTAGCTGATGGTTAATTGTTGAGGAAAACTAAAAAGATCATCCCACAAAATCTAAATTATTTTCTCAGGCACATTATTGGAAAATGGGATAGATAAAGCATACTCCAAACCCGTCAGCCACCAAGAGGAAAAACACAAAGGAGACAGAAACGACATGCATTCAGTTTTTACAAACTTTGTCACACTGCTAAAATTGTTTTGCTGCTAGAGAACCTATGAATGCTTGCTGTTACAGAAACTTCATTAAATTACTCTTTCTATTTTCCCAGCCCCAAAGATGGCTCAATACAACTTTCATTTCACAAGTCTCGAATTCTGTTCACAATTCAAGTTTGAAATCCAGGAAGCATAATAAACTCTTTATATATATATATATGTTTACTAGTTCTCAAGCATGTGCACAACTACTTTGGAGACAATATTATAATTTTTTTTGCTAAATGTATTTAGTGATCTCATTCTAGGGATAGGATAAGAACCACTGTATGTAAAGGTATAGGTTAAAAACTCAGAATTACGACAGTATCACTGATTATTCATTGTGGTGCGGAAGTGTTCATATAATATCAGCACTAATGAAAAGTGAGACAAAGGGCGGTTATGCATAAAAGAAAGCACGTGGATACTCAATTAATGTGTATATATATATTGCAGAAATGTTTTTGGAAAGTAAAAAGTGAGACAAATGGCAGTTTTGAAATATACAGATAGATTTTTCGACCAAAAATAAAAATATACAGATAGATATTCCAACAAAATATATATATAGAGACAGATATACTTGTCTCCTCTTGAAGTTAATAGGTATGGGCAATAGCTTTATAGAGGATTTACATCAAACACCATAGGCCCAAAGGTTGATATCCCTGCTTTCCATATGAAGGAAATTTTTATTTGTTTTTGAGGGTGTGTTCAGTAGAATGAACAGGAGCTGCAAATCCTCATTCCGAATCTATTCTGTTTCTTGTATCTGGTGAGAACCTGTGAATAGGATAGGACAAGCCCTTGAGGAATGCCCATCTCATTTGTAGGAGGATTGAACGTTCCTTTCTACAGGCACTCAGACATGATATAAGTTTTGTTTCAGACTGCAACATTTTTCTTCTCGTACTTCTTTTAGGTGACGATCAAGGTAAGAAGCAAACTGCCCGTGACATGGTATTCAATTCCTTCATTTTCATCCTCCTCCAACATTCCCTACATGTTTGATGATGACAATGCCCACAGCAAGACTGTACATTAAATCATGAAAAACTCCCCTACAATTCGTGAACGTTGTGTAAAGAATTAAATCAAGTCCTACACCTTTCATTTGATGCAATCATACTGTAAATCTTCCCGAAAAAGTGCAATCAAGTCATTCCGGTCAAATCTTCCCTGATTTCTTCTATATGGCAACGCTCTCAGGTTGCCATATAGTCAATATTGGTGGCTACTAGGAAGTTTTCAACTGGACTTGATTACATTTTTCTTTCTAAATGTTAAAAACTTTATTGAATCAATTGAAAAAGATTTACAACCAATTGCATTCCATACATTACGTTTTGGGACTTATTGCACTGTTTGCTGGCAAATTGTCTACTAGGTCTATACGAAAATGAAACTAGAGTACCAAAAAAACTTTATCCAGAAAGAATGAGAAAGATAAAATACAGATTTACCAAGAAATTAGTACCTTGACCTCATCGTAAAGCTTTCTTTCCCATGCGCATAACCTGTCCAAAGTGGATGAATGGCTTCCAGAAATCATACAAAACTCTTCGATGAAATCACTTCCACTGTCACTGACATCATCTTTCGGTGCTCCATTTAGGGGATTTCTTGATGAAGATGACCGAGAAGATGTTGTCCTTTTCCATATTATCATCCTTTTCCCATTTTGTCCAGGTTCTGTGAAAATTTGAAAGAATTTGCATGCATTAAAAAAGAGAAAAGGCAGCAAAATCAACCTGAAGCAGATTCTATTATAAGAGATGGGAATTCACGGTGTATGTTGAAGATAGTTGCCCATGACACAATAACTATGGAGCATTCACAAGTTTTGAAAGTTGTTTATTATAGTATCATAAACCCAAGGAAAGTAAGGGTACTGTAAAATATGTGCAACAAAATCCGTTGCACCATCACCAACAAATATTTTTCACCAAAATTTCGTCAGCAGCATTAAACTATGACAAATTGCTAATCATAAATCATGATATTCATCAGAAGCGAAGACCAAGAAATGCTTAAAAAGAGATTTAATAACAAATTAGTCGAAGTATCACTATAACTGCAGATACATCCGATGTCGATCACAGCCAGTTTTACAAAAAAGCATTGAAGTTACCATGAGATATGAGTGGAGGCTTCTGGTGGCAACATACATGCTGAAAAGCTCCCAACAAAGCCGACGAGGACGACTGACCTACAAGAATTTAGTTATTTTAAGAAAGTTACACAACCGGATTCATGAATAGTGTGCAAGAAGACGCTTCCAATAATTTTAATGAATAGGGAATAGAAAGAGATTATCAAGCAGAGCAATCATCAATATACCTTTCTCCTCCGTATATTGCACCCTGATTTTGTTTCCCTCAAGCATTCTGGAGACCTCCTTACCAGACTCAGAAGCCCTGAAGAATTTGTGCTCGATGTCCTTTATGCTTGAAAGGAAATCTTTTGCCCTGTGGGTAATATACTCAGAAGGGTCCTCTCTTTCAGCACCTAAATCTTTGCTTGCTGCGGTCATTTCTACCTTAGAGCTCGAACGTCCAATACCACCCTTGTCCTGTGAACTTTGGCCCAGATCATTGGCACTATATTCTGTGCCCACCTGTCTTGCCTCATTAGCTGATCCTTGCTTCGAACCACCTTGCGGACCTCCTAGAGTGATCAATTTACAAGTGCTCTCCACCCCTAAACTATGGCTGTTACTTGTAGTGGAGATATCACCTGATTTCAAACAATCCTTCGTTTCTGATTTCAGGACCGATTTTGCATCATGAAATACATCAGCTTCACTTGAATTTACCTTTAAATGGTCAAGCTTTTCACCCTCAAACTGCGACCAGTTTCCGAAACTCTCGAAATTCATATCAACTCCACTTTGGCCATCAAACCTGAAGCTCTCATTCTCATCAATAGGATCGAAGAAGTCCCAAGAGCCACCAGATTCCGGTGGCAGGGGGGGTGGCGGCGGGATCCCAAATGCCATCGTATTGTCATCCAAAAATCTCGTACTAGCAAGAGGATTCAAACAGATGGTCACGGAAGTTGAGCCCCCGGATTTCATAAAACTCATTCTAGTCGTCAGTGGTGAAAGGGGGCTTCCATTGTTCAATGGGGAATCCGATACATCCACGACGTGCGAAGGAGATGGGGACGGGTAAGAGGAATGCGAAGGAGTTTTCTCAATCTCGGTGGCGGAAGTTGAGAGAGATGACTCTATCAATATCTCAGCTTCAGCATATCGCCGCAGAGCTACACCGACGTTTTTAAGCGACTGAATGTAAGACACATGAGCAGCAGCTAGCGCACATCTAGAGTTTATGCCTTCCTTGATGAATTTCTTCCTCGCCTTACACAAACGGAGGGCCTCATTTCTATCAAGTTTTGTGTTTGCAGAGCCCATTTTTCTTCACCGGTCAAAAGCTGCAACAACTCAGCTCAAACTTAGCACATGCACAACCACATCTATTTTGTAATTTGTAAATCCAAGCTCAGCCTCAAATCGCAAGAAAACAAACACCCACCAAGCAATACGCTTCAACTCTACCTCAGGCAAAGGAACCCAACAATAGCAGAACCCAGAAAAACCATTCTTCAAAGGCCTGCGGGAAACACAGAATAGAACAACCTCAACACAATCGCACCAGTATACATAATGTAGCTCATTCCTTGTACTAGACACAAAAAAAAGAAAACTTCCTTCCTTATTTTACTTTTAAAAAGGACCCAGATGGTAAAATTAGATATTGGAAGAAAAGAAATGGTTCAACCTGCTTTCAGTTCCAAGTATACTCTTTGGCTTCACGGTTTACCAGAGCAAGGAGAGAAGCAGAGGACGAGTAGCTTTCACGCTTCCGAGCAGAAGAAAGAGCAGCATTCCGCAAGCAACAGGAGAGCAGTTGGCGGTTCATAAATCAGACATCCCTGAAAACGGGAACCGGAAACAGAATGAAAGAGATGAACGGGATGAGCAAAAAGCATTCCCCTTTTTCGGTAAAAGTCTCCCTCCTTCTCTCTCTCTCTCCCCAGCCAGAAGCAGAGTAGTTCTGCAGGGGATGATGAATGCAAGATGGAGTGATGGGAAAAAAAAAGGGGCAAAGGTGTGCACAGATGACAGAAGCGAGCGTTGAAAAGCGCGCAGAGAGAGAGAGATTGGAATCTGCTACAGTCTTAATGCATTCTTGACAGAAAGTGGCCTCGTTTAGCGGGTCGGATTAGTGCCATTCGTCCCAGTTCATTCATTCCAAAACAAAGCAAATCGAAGGGGGAGGAAAAGAGATCAAAAGGCCCCAAGCAGTGGAAAATGCAAAAGACCCTCCTCCCTCCCTCTCTAGACCGGTCTCTCTAGTTGTCTCTCTCTCTCTAAATCCAGCCATGGGGACACGAGACCAAGAAAACTTTTTCCCCTGAGCGCAGAGGAAAAAAACAGAGTGAATGTGTCAGCGGAGCGAGGACTTATGTGGCAGGTTCCCATCGGGAAAAGGTTAGCGGAAAGACGGTGGTGCCCCTAGGTTTCCCGAGGAGTCCCCTCTAACGGCTCCTTGAAATCCGGTTTTTTTCTTGCCCTTTTGTTTTGTTTTTTCTTCATCCGGGGGAAGTTGCACCTTTTTCTTTGTTCTCCTCCCCCCTGTTTTTCCGATGCTCGAAGGGAAAAGCAAAGACGGAAAGAGAAGCTGCACTAAATAATATATATGTGTATGCGTGTATCTGTATATTCGAGAACATACCGTTTTGGATTCCCTTGGGAACCGCCCGTGGAGCTAAGCCGACCCTAGGGAAGTGCAAAATTAGTAGACCAGATTGAACCGGCCAGTTCTAAGCGGTTCTCAAGGGCATCGGTTCGATTCCCGATTCCAAAAAATTGAAAAGGTGATTTTCAATTTAGTTCCCAGTTTCACGCCCACTTGGATTGCTTCGACCGGACCGACTATCATGTATTATATTCTTGAAAATCTGTTAAAAAAACTAGAAAAGAATGAAAACCCCTTAAGCCTCGAGTACTCTCCTGCACATGACCTGAGTTGCTCCCTTTTTCAAATCTAAACGAAACCCTCACGTGTGTCAATCTTTCTAAGTGTCGCTCTGCTCCCTTTGGCTCCACCGTCACGACCCGCCTCCCTTTCGCAGCTCACTCCCTCGCTCGATTCTCGCCTCTCTCTCTCTCTCTCTTGCTCTGCTTTTAGCTGCTCGACTTTCACTCTCGGTCTCGCATCTCATCGAATTAAATGCTGTGTACGTTTTTGGCTGTTCTTTGTACGCCAGTTTGAATTGTTTTTTTGTCTCGTCTTCGAATGTTTTTGCCGTTCTCTGTCTCGCATCTCATCGACTCTCACTCTCTATTTTCATTTTTTGTTTTTTTGCGGCTTTGTCGAGTGTCCGTCTCAATAGCTTTCGTACGTCTCGTGCCTGCCTCGTTACCCAATTTGTCTTTTTGATGAAAGATTAAAAGGTCCATCATGAATCACTTGACCATATCCTAAGAGATTCGCCCATCTGTTTTCATTTTCTTCCCTCCCTTTGCTTTATTTCAACAGAAAAAATATTATTGGCCCACCCGGGAACCGAAAAGGTCTGGTCGGATCGGTTCCGGGGGGCATCTATCCGGTCCCTAGTCCTAAAAATTGAGAACCGGTCTCACCGATTCCCATCCAATTCTTAGGTGGGAACGGAACATTGCAGAAACCGATCACTCATAACTGACCGTTTCCAAGCCGAGCCCAAGGTCAATTCAGGAATGGGTTTAATTTAAGTAATATAACTATTATTGTAAGAGAACATAGATGTGAATTATTTGTGACATAGCGGTTAAGGCCTAGAGATTTCCTAGCCTTTTTAGGCTCATAGTTCATTTTCAACATATCTATCTTTTTTTAAAACAAAGTAATAAAGAAGAGCTTAAAATTAATTCAAAGGCCAATTCTTGAGTACATTAGGAATCGAGCCGGTCAAAGCCAGTTTTATAATCTTTTATCCAAGAACCTATCCAGTCCTCGTGTAAATCAAAGTGGAATCTTTGGGTAAGTCCGATTCGATTTTGTTTTTTGGTTGAACCGGCCCAATTCCTCACCCCTAAAATTTTCATAATCCCACTTAAACAAATAAATCCCGAATGAGCAAATATTTTGATAATCTTATGGACTATGTAACATACAAATCAAACTAAACAGCTCCAAACAATTTACAACATTAATCGCTTCTTAAAGTTGATTTAATAAATCTGTTATTTAACTCATATGGGTAATTTATTAGTTGCTGAATATGGATCATTGGCTAATAATTTACTTATAATGTGTCGATTCTTTTGATACATTAATTTCAAAGATTAATTTTGCTATATAGCTACCTGGCATCGAGTACTTTGCATTGCATCGCAGCTTTACCCTTTTAAAAAAGTTGTCATGAATAATGCGACTACTTTTGGCAGCCGATTTACCGTATTTTAGGGTAAGTGGAGTGGCATGTGCATGAGCTACTTTTACTTATTGATAGATTAACCTACCATATTTTTTCTCCAAAGCTAGTAAGTTGATATTCTTGTATATTCATGGTAGTGCCATTATATTACATTTTTTGAACGAAGATAAAAATATATGGGGGAGCAGCTGGAATGTTCTCTAACATTTTCCTTTTTTTTTTAATGGTAATGGTCTAGACATAATTTGTTTGAGGGTTGATATCACAAAAAATCATAAATTGATACTCGAGACACATTCATCACAAATTAAGTTTTGTGTCGCAAAAACTCCCAAACTGATAAACCCGTGCTACATTTACCTCAAACTAATTTTTATACCACAAAAAATTCTAAACAGATACATCAATGTCATATTTACCCTAAATCGGCGCATTGTACCACATTTACCTAAAAAAATCTTAGATTTGCCACAGTTTGGGATAAATATATCACTAGCATATCGATTTGAGTTTTTTTTATGACATAAAACTTAGTTTGAGATATAAATATCACACGAATATATTGCTTTGGGGTTTTCGGTAGTATTAGCCCTTTGTTTAATGCGTTTTCATATCAAATTTGCCATTCGAGATCAAAATGGTAGAGACAGGGGGAAAGTTTTCCGCTGAATCAACGCAATTTGGAGAAACCCCAAAAGCATACGCTCATGGGAAATGTATAGCCCCCAACTGACAACTCCTTCTAAGTTGTAATAAATTATGAGTAGACATGAATATTGGAGCTTGCCAGATCATTTAGTCAACAGGTCATAGGTTGTATTAGCTTTTTTTGTGCAATCTTGGGTAATAAAATCTGTATATATTTAGCAAATGCCAAAAAAAAGGAAAAAGAAATAGATAAAGGAACTGGTTTTTGAATTGATCGAGTTTAATGAATGGATCCTTGTTGAAAGATTTGGCAAATGTTTTTACAAATCAAAATTAAGAAAATATGTTTTTTAACATAGGCGCTGGTTAGAGAGTACAACATAAGTGAACTTAGTAATAAAAGTTCGGTTTTTAGAACGTAACACCAAAGTTATTAACTTTCTATTTTTAATTAATGAGTTTTTTTTTTGGTAAGGGTAAGTATTGTAGTACTTTTTAATAAATGAGTTAATACCACAAAAATCCTAAACTGGTACGTTTGTGATAAATTTATCCTAAACTAATTTTTTTATCATCAAAACTCCAAACTAGTACACATGTAACAAATTTACCCTCCGTTAAATTTTATAGTCAAATTGCTGAGTTGGATGACACGTGGTAGTTGACGATTGTACTAGTTTAGGATTTTACCCCTGTGTTTGTCACAGGTATACTAATTTGTGATTTTACATGATATTAATCCAATTTAATGGTGGATAAATATGTTACAAGTATACCAGTTAGGAATTTTTGATGGTCAAAAAATTAGTTTTGGGTAAATTTGTCACGGATGTACCTGTTTGGGATTTTTGGTGATCAAAAAATTAGTTTAGGGTAATTTGTTGTAAGTGTACCAATTTGGGATTTTTTGTGATATTAACCATTTTTAATTGATTAACACTTGTAAACAAAATCCAAATGATGAATGCAAAAATATAGGCTTGTAGAGATATGAAATGTTATTATCTCAAATTTTTTTCGTGACTGATTCTAAATTAGGGGTATGCAAAACGGACCACCCGAATTGAGAATCAGACCGGTCGGTCTGGTCTGGTTCTCGAAAGTGTCAGTTCGATTCTCGGTTCCTAAAAGTGGAACTAGTGTTCGAACAGTCCAATTCCCAGTTCCAAAGGGAACCAGACCAAATCGGACTGAGCTAATTTTTTTTCGTTTCTTCAAAAAATTAGTAAAATATGAATTAAACCTTAAGTGAAATACGTTTTTTGGTTCTTCTTTTCAATTTGAGGATCATTACTGATGTTTGATCATTCATGGTTTTAAAATAATCCTTATTTCTCGATGATCAGTAGGTTTAGTTTTTTGTTTTCAATTTGCAATTTATAAATCTGCTTTTTTAATTTTTGTTTATCGTAGAAGATATATGAATATATAGTTATGATCCTTTTACTCATATCTTTTTTTAAAAAAGTAATGGGGACCACAAAGAGATGCCATCAAGTGGTGGGAAAAAAAAATCGATTCCATTGGACAGGACCAGTAATGGTTAGATTTGGTTCTTGGTTCTAGGACCAATCGGTCCGATCCCCGGTCCCCAGTTCCCAATTTCACCTTGGAATTGGGCCGGATCGGGAACTAATCACCCCATTATAAATGTTGTTTAGAATTTCCGAGTTATCCATTATCTCTGAATGAAGGGACCGATTCCCATTTCCAGGATGTAACTAGGAAAAGTTCAATTTTGTGTATTTTCTTCAATATCTTTGTTGAGTTTGAATTTGGTTTAATTGGATCATTTCTCAAGCGAATGTGAAAACTGTCTTAGCTTACATAAGAGTGGGGATATTTTGCCCGTTGTTTTGTTAGTGTATTTGATGATGGACAGCGCTATTTCCACCCCCATTTTAACTAAGACACTCCTTTTTTTTAGTCACGTGACCAAAATACCCTCTTTCTCTTTATTGTTTCTTCTTTTATTATGCTAATCAACAAAATTACCTTTATTTCTAGAGCCGTATTTTTTCCACCCTTAGTCTAGCTAAAACACTCCCAATAAAGTGTTATGACCATTTCACTCATTGTGGATCCCACCTTTCAGCATATTTTATTTTTTGTTTTCTTCTTTTGCGGGTCCGACTTCCCTTCGTCTTCATCCTTCTTTTTTTCTCTCTCTTGCTGGCAATTATCTTTCTCTCTCTTGCGGCTCCCACTTCCGTGCTTTTATGGTAAAATGTGGCATCCTCTAGCGAAGTTGACGAGGATGTAAAGCGTGAGGGTCGGAGAGAGTCACGATTGTGAGGTAGCATTTGAGCGGCAATTTCTGCATTGGTTTTGCCTTTTGGTTTTTGAACACTCACTCCCTTTCGGGTGGCGCGAGGCGAGCAGAGTAGCAAATCCAAGAGCCAAGAAAGAGATTCAAATTTTTTAAAGCGTTTTCTAGAGAGAGACGCCGGAGAGGAAGGATGTTTGCTGTTCTTCTTTGGAAAGAAAGAGGAGAGAGAATAAAAAAGAAATAAATAAATGTGTGCACAACTTAAGAAGAGAGCACAGGGGGTTAGGACCAGTGTGTGCAGCAAGAGAGAGAAATTTTTTTTTGTGCATAAATTGGTTTGTTGGCAGCTGGCCCCACACCTCCACGTGGCTCCACATGGCTCTTCGTGAGAGGTTAGGGACCACGTCGAAGTGGACCACTGGGACCACCCAATATTTTCCCCTCATTAATTATCTCAAGATCAATCGTTACATTTTTTAGAAACCTAGATCAAGTATCATTGTTCTCTACCTTGACAACATCCCAAACTATTGAAAACATTTAGTCATATACATCTTTCCCTTTAACAGCCAACAACTCTTCCTTATATAACCCTTTAAAAAATATCCATCCAACCTTTACATATACTCTACTAAATGGGTCATGAAACTTACATTTATCACCATAATCCAAAATCTAAGCATATTCTTCCTTATACCTACCAATCAGTGTACTTATTTCTTTATGTTTAGCTCTTTTGCATTAATTCCTAGACACATTAACCCTACATGCTCCTTCACTAATTGCTTCAACTGATGATTCGTGATCTCTAGCATTGCTTTAATAGTATTAAAGAAGTGCTTTGACAATAATACACGAGTTACCCTTTTATTGTCAAATATGATGGAACAACTTTGTTCCTTCTACAATAACCTAATGTGGAATGAACTGCTCTTCCTACTCAGTGCATCATAGATCTTTTATGAATAATTTGGTTGTGAATATTTAGCTCTTATAAATTCCTTCATATTTCTAACAATTTCAATACTCCGATGTTCAGCAATGAAGTACTTTACAATAGCTTCTTGGAACTATTTGGCATCATCAAATTTCACTACAGACAATAAATGGCATGCAATAGTTGAATCATAGGAAAGATACTTACTTTCCTTCTATGCAAAGCTATTTCATCATCTTCAAGCTCATTCTCAAAACTATCACTCTCATCATCACCGCCATTTTCTTTATATTCATTTTCATTACCATTAGCTGGAGCTCCTTCGTCCTATTTTAGTGGTTGAGATTCATGCTATTCTCCAAATGCTGGAATGTTTTTTCGAAATTCTCTCTACTTTTGTTTTGACTATGCAAGTTCTTCATTATCATCACTTGAGTAATTTACATTTGGCAAAGTTTCATCATCTGATTCACTGGATAGAGCAACTTTTCAATCTAGCCTAGTCAATTCTCATAACCTATGTTTTCACCATAGACTCAAGGACATGTCCCCGTTTGCTGAACTCTCTCTAACATACTCACTATATGTCTTGCCTCCCTCTCCAGCCTCTCCTATTCTCCTTCATCTAGAAAAGATGCACGCCAACCTGAGTACTCGGTTCAATACCATCTCCTACTTCTCCTACTTGAGTGCTCTCATCATCTGCATCATCACCGTAATACTAAACATAACTAAAGCTTCCTCACCATGAAGATAATGTTAAACAATATCCTTAATATCATTATAGTCATGGAAGTATCTTAAACTATCCTTCAAGCTATTCCCATGAACACAATAATGCAATTTTCTATTTTGCATCGTAACTGTTGCACTATACCCCTTACGAAATCAATATATGATGGCCTACTTACATCGACAAGGACTAGCATATTTTGTTCATCACTGCCAATAACAAATTTCCCATCATAGCAAACAGTGATGGCTATATTTGTCCACTGCGCGACGCTAAACCCAAGAAAAATAAATTAATTTTTGGAATTACAATGTAGAAATGGCGACATGTTCACATGAAGGTCCCCATAATTGCACCTAATTGATTAAATAATGACTCAGTAGGCGTCATTTAGTGGACAGAAAGTAATAAAGCTAACATTGAATTGATAAAACAAATTGAGGTCCACTTTAACTTTATGCGATTCCTCATCTAGCATCATTGTCCCCACGGCTGCACCAATAGCCCAAATTCTCCTCCCCCCCAGTGAGAGAGGATACGAACCTGACTTAGTGAGAGCGATAGAGACGGTAAGCCAAGGACTGTGATGGAGGGAGTGCTGCAACGGTGAGCAAGGGTTGAACGATGATTGAGCCCTATTTAGTTTATAGCGTGTGACGTTGTCTTTGGATTGAGCATTGAACGACATTATTTATGCACTATGGTGTCGTGCTGGATGGAGTGACGTCGTTTTGCATGTTCATGTGGACTGAATTTTTAAAAAATATTCCAATTCATATAAAAATTTTAATTATAATAGTCACATATTATTTTCTGCAGAAATTTCTCGTCAAAGGCACTTAAGTGATTGTTTTTTCTCCGATTTGCTACTTAAGTAAGCCAGCAAAAATTTTTGGAACTAAAATGAGCTCCGTACGAAACTTTTGGCACTTCTAGTATCCTTATCTCCATAAATAGTAAAAAGATTGAATGATCATTTAAACAAATGACTTTTCAAGTTAGTGGTGCCGAAATGTCGTTAATAGCCATTAATCTCTAGTTGCCTAGGATATGAGGCGAACCTCCCAAGTCTTGTTTGGTTTCTAGCCGACCCCAAATAGCTAGTAACAACTCCTAGAATTCCTTAGGTTTAAAAGAACTAAAAAACAAAGTCCAAACGTCACGTGAGGTATGGGTTTGGAGAGCTTGCAGCTAATCGATGGGCCATTTGGCTCACCTTTTGGGCAAAACCCTAAATTTGTCTTTTCCCCTTTTGGACGAGAAGGAGAGATTGCAACAGTTTGGTGACTCTACTGGGGACTTGGCTATAAAACTTAGAGGGCTTAGACTGTAATAGCTTGATTGATTATTATCTAACGTGGTCTTTATTGATAGAGCATATCAAAGTCGTGAGGAAAACGAAATTAGTCTCTAACGTCGTGATAAATGTTTTTGTAGGTTGGGATTTATAAGGAGTGGCGTGATTGTAAACCTTTTGTTTTGTAGGTGGTATATGGAATGTATGTGGGGATTATATAGAAGCGGTGTTTGATTGAAATTCGAAGCATGTTTATTGCTTTAACACTACACATTGCACACATAGCCTATGGTCTAAAACCTCAACCACATTTAGGAGACCATTAGGAGGTATCGAGAGGAGGGATCTACGTACCCGTGGTATAATCCCCTCTTAGTTCCGCTCATTTCAATTAGTGATGAAAATGATTGTCCAACATAGGCGTGGAGTGGGAAGTGTCTTTTTTGCCTAATTGAAGTGGGAGCCTCAAACCTTTAGATGCCCACCATTATGCGTAAAACCTCACAAGTTAAATGTGCATGTCTATATGATTAATAAAAAAGAGGGATCTTGTGTCACTCCTTGTAAGAATGATTCCTCTCTTTACTTGGTCACTCTAGATTGAAATTTTCATTTTCGGAAATGTGCATAAATCAATTGAACGCCCTAGAAGATCTAGGCCTACAATTAGAAATTTAGAAATCGCCCTTGGCAATGAACCTTCAAAAATTAGTTTGTTCAAACAAAAATATTTGAAATCACATTTCGTGTGTGAATCTTTGAAAATTAATGTCGCATTACTTTGCATAAGTATTTGAAGATGAACTCCCACCTTTATATATAAAAAAATCATTTAGAATTAAGGTCGCATTTTTGAAACATAAATTATTCGGAGTTAGAATCTTATTTTGCAAATGAATCTTCCAAAGATTTCATCGCTTGAATAGATCGTGCATATTAATTCCAAGTAGGCCTTTGGTTGATAGTAGCGTATTGATCTCTTAAGGACGCCTTCTCTTACGAATAAACTAGCGGTAAAACACTTGTTCCTTGTAGGTAGGGGTATTGGGGCAACGTGTCATTGTCTCTCTTTTATTTTATTAATATTTTTATTATTAAGGGCCAATGGTGGGCGAGGGCCGCGACCCTCACTTGTGGCTGGTGAGGGCCGTGAGTCCCTCGCATTGTTTGGGCGAGGCGTCACGGCCCTTACCAAGTGGCCCGCAGAGGTCGCTACGCCTTGGCCAGTGCGAGCGAGCCCGCTGGCCCTTAACAATAAAAAAAAGAGAAAAGCAAATAAATTAAAGACAATAAAAAAAGAAAATTTAAGAAAAATATCAGAAATTATTCAAATCAGCATTGACCGTGTCACGAAGGAATTTGTCGAAAAGACTAAATTGATAAATTATCAAAAAGTTTGGAATCAAATTGATATAATTAAAAGATTTAGAACTGAATTGATCACAGCATAACATGATTATGAATTTTTACACAATTTTTCTAAGAAAGGTCCCACTAGATTCTTTCAATAATTTCTCACTGACGTGCCAAACAAAAATAGCCTATCACTTTCAGCTTTAACTTAGCAAAAGATAATTTCATTTAAAATTAGTCAAATCCTCCTTAATGTAACTATTAAATGACGTGAGCCTTGCGCAGCTGCCACATCTTCTAATGTCTATCTGGCAGTCAAAGTGTTCAAAACGAACGTGCTCGCGTGAGAGGAGAACCCACATGCACGTGCAGGAGGTGGCCTGCATGCATCTCTTCGGAGACGTTCACGTGTACTCGCGCCTGCGATCGCATCATCTCCCATCACCCTCGCGTAAATCCCTCAAACGTCACGCCCTTTTTAAACACCATTCTGATCCTATACAGAGAGAGAGAGAGAGCACGCACCCTTCGTTTCTCACATGATCCACTTCTCTCCTCCTTCGCCAAAACCCTTGAGAAGTTTCAGGCTTCCAGCTTTTCAAAGAAACACAAACACGGTCGAAATCGACGGCGAAGTAATCGAGCCGATGAGTCCAGGTCGCGCTCACGGATCGAGACGAGGATGGCGACCCGGAGGAGGAAGAGATCAGCTACGACGACCTCCAGAAGCGCACGTGGAAGGACCGCATGCGCCTCCGGAGGCTGAAGGAGAAGCGGGATGTCGCCGCCGCCGGAAAGCCAGCATCAGCCCCTGGCCGAGGAGGAGGCGTCCCAGAGGAAGAAGATGGCGGGGGCCCAGGACACGATCCTCAAGTACATGGTCAAGATCATGGAGGTGTGCAATGCGCGGGGCTTCGTGTACGGGATCGTCCCCAAGCACGGCAAGGCGGTCACTGGCTCCTCCGAGAGCCTTCGCGAGTGGTGGAAGGAGACGGTGAGGTTCGACCGGAACGCCCCCCTTGCCATCGCCGAGTACATGCCTGAAGTCCTCGATGCGTCCGGCGAGCTTGACCCCAGTTCGTACATGCACCTCCTCCTTGACTTGCGGGTAGGCTTCGAGCCATTTGGCAACGTGTTAAACAGTAAAAATTTCTGTTCTTTTGTTCTAAAAAATAATTTAAAAACAGAAATGCCTTTGATAAATTTTTTATTCTCGGACATATTTTTATAAATATTTGTGCCGAGAAACAATTTTGAAAGAGAAACAAAAAGTAAAAAAAAATTACTTCTTTTTTTTCGGCACGATTTTGAGAATCAATTTTTTTTTTCTTTTTTTTGTGTTGCTTTTCTTGGGTTGTGGCCAGTTGCCGTCGGCTGACGGCCGGCGATCGGCCGCAGCCTAAGGCCGGCAAGGGCGTCACGGCCCTTGCCGGCCGCCGGCGGAGGCGAGGGCCATGACGCCCTTATCGGCCCTAGGTTGTGGCCGGTCTCCGACTGTCAACTGCCGGTTACCGGCGACTGGTCATGGCCTAAATAAAAAGAAAAAAAATAATTCAAAATATTATTAAAATATTATTAATAAAAAGAAATTTATATATAGTTAATAAATGTATTATTATTTTTTTTGCTTTAGAAATAAAAATTTTGGATAATTTATTAAACATTTTTAAATGCTTAAAAATTATTTTTAGATATAAAATAAAAAAAATTATTCCTGTTTAGAAATAGCTACCGGAGACGTTCGTGTCGTTCGTGTCCACTCGTTGAATTCGTTGTCATTATGTGCTTTCCAGAAAAATCTAGTCAATAGTCGATTGTATTGGTTGGTGTGGTGTCTGCTTTCGTAAGTCAGAGGGGGAGATTGCCGATTGGCCGTCTCAAGGAAACTTTTGAATTTTTCTCGTACACTTCTTGCAGAATTACGGTCATTGTCAAATCGTATCAAAAATTTGACAGCCCTAATCGCAGGATACGACGCTTGGGTCGATCCTAGCGGCTCTCATCCAGCACTGTGTTCCTCCGCAGAGGCAGTTCCCAACGGAGAAAGGATTGGCTCCTTCGTGGTGGCCCACCCGAACTGAGCTCTGGTGGGGCGACCAAGGCATCGCGCAAGAACAAGGGCCGCCGCCGTATAAGAAGCCCCACGATCTGAAAAAGGCCTGGAAAGTGAGTGTTCTGGCCGCCGTCATCAAGCACATGTTGCCGAACTTGGACCGGATGCGGAGGCTAGTGAGGCATTCCAAGTGCTTGCAGGACAAGATGTCAGCGAAGGAGACCGACATCTGGTTGAAGGTTGTCGACCAAGAGGAGTCCCTCTTGCTCCGGACACAGAGGTGTCTCAAGGTTTCGCCTTCCCAAAAAGAGAATGACGAAGAGAACAGGGAGATGATGATGAGCAGCTCCGAGAAGAGGAAGTGCGTGTTCCACAGAGAGGTCGATGACTGCACGCTGTACGCTTGCCAAAATGCCAAGTGCCCGCAGAGCCAGCTGAGCTTGGGGTTCAACGACAGAAATTCGAGGACCGATCATGAGTCACAGTGCGTTTATCGAACTGAGAAAAGGGACGATGACACTGGCGACAGCGGTAGCATTAAAGTTGGTAATGTTGCTGAGAATCAATTCGAATTGGTCGATGCCTTGAGTCGAACTGAACTGTAAGAGAACGAGAACAGGCCACTCAGTCCCCTTCACACGTTGATGCGAAGTGCAATGCTGACTCTGGATGAGTGGATGAGTTTGGGTTCACACAAGGCTGATAAGGAAGGTGGTGTTGGTGTTGGTGCTGATGGTTCCCATTCAAGTGAGGTAGGACAGAGATGTGGCGCTACAGTGGGTGACGCTCACCGCGACCACATGAGCTATTGGAGGAGCACGGGCGGTTTAGAGGATTTGATGCTGCCCAACGCGTTTGAGATGCACTGCGAAGACTTGCACTTGAATGGGAGCCCTCTTCGAGAGAGACGGCAATGGCTGCGGCAGCTCTACATGATCATGTACACGAGCAAGCTTCTATTTGGGATCTTAAGGGTGCGCATGGAATGCATTCCGGAATAAAAATTCTGTTCCGGAATGCATTCCGGAACAGAATGGCGTTTGTTAAAAAATTTCCGGAATGCATTCTGGAGCGATTTTTGCATTCTGGAATAAAAATGCGTTTGTTAAAAATACTTAATTCCAGAATGCATTTTTGATTCTAGAATGCGTTTTTGATTCCAGAATGAGTTTTTGGCAAGAAAAAGAGAAGCTACTTTTTGTAGCTTCTTGATTCCGGAATGCATTCTCCCTATTTTCTCACAATTTTTTTTTCAGAAAATGCATAAAAATTGAAAAATTCTAGAAAAATATATAAAAATTTCCGGAAAATAAAAAAAAGTCAGATTTCGGGAAAATATGAAATTTGGTGATTTTTTTAAAAAAATAATAAAAAAATCAAAAATTTCAAAACTTCACAAAATAGCTTAAAACACATGTGGCCATCCACTTTGAGTGAAATTTAAATTTTTTGAGGTGTCCAAAAAAATCAAAAATTTCAAAATTTCACAAAATGGCTTAAAATATCCATGGCCACCTACTTTGAGCGAAATTTAAATTTTTTGAGGTGGCAAAAAAAATAAAAAAATAAAAAAATGAAAATTTTCAAAACTTCACAAAATGGCTTAAAATACCTGTGGCCACCCACTTTGAGTGAAATTTAAATTTTTTGAGATGCCCAAAAAAAATAAAAAAAAATAAAAAATTTCAAAACTTCATAGAATGGCTTAGAATACTTGTAGCCACCCACTTTGAGTAAAATTTAAATTTTTTGAGGTGCCCAAAAAAATAAAAAAATAATAAAAAATAAAAAATAAAAAAACTTCACAAAAAGGCTTAGAATACATGTGGCCACCCACTTTGAGTGAAATTTAAATTTTTTTAGGTGCCCAAAAAAAATTTAAAAAATAAAACATTTCAAAACTTTACAGAATGGCTTATAATGCCTGTGGCCACCCACTTTGAGTAAAATTTAAATTTTTTTAGGTGCAAAAAAATCAAAAAATCAAAACAGATTTCTATTCCAGAAATCAATTTCTGGAGCAGAATTAATCATGTTTTACCAAACAGATTTCTCCTCTAGAAATCAATTTCTGGCAAGAATTCCAGAAATCAATTTCTGGCAAGAATTTGATTTCTGGAGCAGAATGATTACCATTCGCACCCTAAGGGTGCGCATGGAATGCATTCTGGAATAAAAATTCTGTTCCGGAATGCATTCCGGAACAG
Organism: Syzygium aqueum; assembly: GCA_031216185.1. Taxonomy (NCBI): domain Eukaryota; kingdom Viridiplantae; phylum Streptophyta; class Magnoliopsida; order Myrtales; family Myrtaceae; genus Syzygium; species Syzygium aqueum. The sequence goes on from CM062239.1 coordinate 5,107,879, forward strand.
AATGACGTTTGTTAAAAAATTTCCGGAATGCATTCTGGAGCGATTTTTGCATTCTGGAATAAAAATGCGTTTGTTAAAAATACTTGATTCCAGAATGCATTTTTGATTCCGGAATGCATTTTTTATTCCAGAATGCGTTTTTGGCAAGAAAAAGAGAAGCTACTTTTTGTAGCTTCTTGATTCCGGAATGCATTCTCCCTATTTTCTCATAATTTTTTTTAGAAAATGCATAAAAATTGAAAAATTCTAGAAAAAATCATAAAAATTTCCAGAAAATAAAAAAAGTCAGATTTCGGGAAAATATGGAATTTGGTGAATTTTTTTTTAAAAAATAAAATAAAAATCAAAAATTTCAAAACTTCACAGAATAGCTGAAAATACTCGTGGCTACCCACTTTGAGTGAAATTTAAATTTTTTGAGGTGCCCAAAAAATAAAAAATAATAATTTTTAAAACTTCACAAAATGGCTTAAAATACCTGTGGCCACCCACTTTGAGTGAAATTTAAATTTTTTGAGGTGCCCAAAAAATAATAAAAAATAATAAAAAATTTCAAAACTTCACAGAATGGCTTAGAATACCTGTGGCCACCCACTTTGAGTGAAATTTAAATTTTTTGAGGTGCCCAAAAAAATAAAAAATAATTAAAAAATAAAAAAATTCAAAACTTCGCAAAATGGCTTAAAATATATGTGGCCACCCACTTTGAATGAAATTTAAATTTTTTGAGGTGCCCAAAAAATAATAAAAAATTTCAAAACTTCACAGAATGGCTTAAAATACCTGTGGCCACCCACTTTGAGTGAAATTTAAATTTTTTGAGATGCCCAAAAAAATAAAAAATAATTAAAAAATTAAAAAACTTCAAAACTTCATAAAATGGCTTAGAATACATGTGGCCACCCACTTTGAGTGAAATTTAAATTTTTTTAGATGCCCAAAAAAAATTTAAAAATTAAAAATTTCAAAACTTTACATAATGACTTATAATACCTGTGGCCACCCACTTTGAGTAAAATTTAAATTTTTTTAGGTGCAAAAAAAATCAACAAATCAAAACATATTTCTGTTCCAGAAATCAATTTCTGAAGCAGAATTAGTCATGTTTTACCAAACAGATTTCTCCTCCAGAAATCAATTTCTGGCAAGAATTCCAGAAATCAATTTCTGGCAAGAATTTGATTTCTGAAGCAGAATGGTTACCATTCGCACCCTAAGTAGGTGGAGTGGAAGTAGACAGCGACTGAGATATACAAATAAAGGAACCGGACGGCTTAAATGTCAGTTCAGTTTTGGGGGGTGAATAATCTCTATTGCCTTCTCTCTTCTTCCAATTGATTAGAGTATGTATTTGTAAAAATTTGTAGGTTGTGCGGAAACACGGTTTCATATCGATGATAGTTTGTGGTTTTTGTGATGTATGCAAGTGTATGTGTGTATGGTATAGTTGGTAGAGGATGGACAAGGGATAAGGTGGGATAGTTCAAGGATATGGTTCATGGGATAAAAGAAAATAGTTTCATTAGTTGGACATAATAGTTGTACAAATATAGTTGATGGAGGATTATGGGTGGAGAAGCTAAGGATGTGGATTTATAAGCTCACTTCATTCAAGCCTATTTATAGACATCATCAACCGCCCTAGAGGATTCTTCCAGTATGCAGGCTGTAGGCTTGCATGGACTTTTCTTATCCACTTCCTTGGTTCTTCTTTCCTCATGATTAAGCAGCTTAGTTTATTATTTTATTACTTCTAACTTGTGCTTGCTTCTTCTCCACACTCATGTTCTTCTGCCACCGCCATTCTCGACAATTCTAGACTTGTTCAAGCTGTCCACCGCCCAAGACTTTCTTCAAGATTATGTTAGTTGACCACCTCTTGAGAATTCTAGAGAATGAGAAAAATGGATCACAATTTCCAACAGTATTCTTTGGACGCTATTAAGTAACTTATAAGTTGATTGGGATTAAGAGTTATCACAATCAAAATGTGTATCTTTAGCATCTTCACATTTCTATTTTGACATCCGAATTCTGTGCATGAAACAGCGATTAAAACCATGCGACCGTCAGGGCTTGTGGAGATGATTGGAATTGGTGGCACGGTCAGTGTAATTTCCAAGTTTCCGGACATGATATTTTGTGGCAATGACAATAGTTGCCTTGTGCAAGATTTTTGGCAATCAACATTGTCATGCATATCACCAGTAAACGAAACAAATTCATGCAAGCCTTTTAGCCTCCTAAGCATTTAGGGCATCTGCTGTGAAAAATTTGTTTCCCTGTCAGTTTGTGATGCGCGCTTGAGGCGGGGAAAACTTGTATAGAGATGAGATGGCATACTTTGTACAACAGGCATTTTTGAAAGAGAGAAAAAAACCACAAGAAAAGAAAACAGAGAGAGAGAGAGAGATTTGAAACACAAGCATTGATTATCAGTTAGGCTTCAGAGTTCATTCAAGCTATGCCTTTGGGGTATGCATTCACCATAATCTACTACTCTAGAGCCGGTACACGAATTCCCCTTCCTGTACCGTGCTGTCGATCTGCTCCTTTCCACCACCACTGCGAACACCGAGCATACGGGCCTGTGATCGGAGAACCGCGACTCCCCTCGAATGTAAGACAGCTGCTCGATCCCGCTTCCCCTCCATAGTATCCTATCGCACCTGGCATACACGTCAATACTGAGTTGCGACTCGAATATTTTCTAAATTTATTGGATAATCAAAAAGGAAAAAGGTGGAATTCTTGGGATAGACCATGCGGGAGTCCGGCGTTTCTTCCTGGACTTGACGGTTTCACCAGCGTAGGAATCCGAATTGTGCGAGTATTTGTAGGTTGGGGCAAATAGGATCCGTCCTTCCTTGAACCCATTGAACACTCTTCCAGCTTCTCTTTCGATGTTCAACTGTACTAAATTTTTAGAGTTCAGCTTAGCAAAAGAGCATATAACCGGAGATCTAAGAAGAAACAGGAATATTGTACAGACTTGTTGCACAGACTCGATGCCTTCGAGAAAGCTACCGTATTTCCGAAGAAATTACCATGTAAGAATTACTCTGATTTTACATACTAAAGTGAAATTTATATCTTGAATGAATGTCATGAACACCCTTGATTTAAAAACATGAAAGTAAATTATACTTCATAAATTATCCTTCAGAAGTTCAGCATTCAGCACGTATCTTGAAAAATACGTCATTCAGTAGCAAAAAAACAAGGCACATACACATGCAGTTCAAGTAGCAAAACACGTACCGTGTTTGGTATACGATGCCATCGTTTGTATTATATGCGTAGAAACAAACCTGATCCTTTTCGAGGAGAGTGTCCCAGTCATGACCCTCCAATAAAGACCTCGTCTCCTCGTAACTCAACGAAACTCGATAGTTCAGATCTCCCATCCAGATAACCCGGCTGTGTCGTCACAAAAATGCCATAAGACAATCAATTCTCGGAGTCACATCAATTCAACTTTCATATTCCTCTACAAGTGCTGAGTATACGAAGATCGATTCACACGATAAACATATCAGTTAATGTGACGGACATCAAGTAGAGACATAAGCGAGCATGTTATATGCAACAGTCGGTAACACCTGCTTTTCATTAACGTTTCGATTCTGCAAATTAGCACGAGTACACTCAGCATTATTTCAAAGAAACCGATAACGTACTCGTGATCCAATATCTTTTCGGGGTCTCGCCGATCGGGTTTCTTGCAGAGTTTGGGGAACTGGGTGCTTTTTAGAATTTCACATACGTCAGCGTTTCGCTTGAGCTCGTCGCCTTCCTTCTCGCCGGAGGCCAAGTGACTGCACACGAAGCAGAAGCTGGTTTGGTGCAACGACAGGCTTATGGATATGCATCCCTGAAGAGAACATCAATCACTATTATCTCTCATTTATAGTACCAAAACTAGCACCCCGTCATATTAAGTCCCATTAAAGTGCGAAACATTGTTGGGTCTATTTACTTCAATAGACGTGCCAATAACGTATCAAAGAACAGTAAAATAGGAGTCGTACTATATTCCATTGAGAAGCTCTACTTTTCATCTTGTTATTTTTTTTAATCTAAAGGAATAATCTGTCAGGAGAATTAGTACAGTAATCTGCTGTCATAATCCCTTAGTTAAATCAAAATTTGTTAGGTAATATTCGAATCCATAACCATCGATTCACAAGCTGAAAGCATGAAAATGCCCATACCATTGGGTCAATCGCAGAGTGCATCCAAATCACTTTTGATTTTGTCCATAGAATGTGTTTATTTGAAATTTTTTCTGTAAGACTCACATTTTGACCGATCAAAAGAGCCCTATTCCTAAGTTATCTGTGGTTTATGTCGTGTTTGAGTTATAAAACCTAGTTTTTATGCACAGCATAGTCTTTATAAAAAATTAACTGCCTATTTTAAACGGTCTTATGATACGTCCGCCAAAGATTGAACCTTATACAAAACAATGACCACAGTTAAAGTAAGCACACTTGTCAAAAAATCAATTCGCCCAAGCGATACTGATTTCTTTTCCTGTGCACTCATGAATTTGTGGAAGGAGGAACCAAGAAAGCATATCGAAAAAAGAATAACTCTTGTATGTACTCGATTAATGTCACATTGGATCCTTGTTAGTTGTTAGATTGTGTGAATCTCAAGTGAATCCTCTCGAATCTAATTTCAGAGGGATTGGGCTAACCTGAGTTGGATGCATCTAAAACCGGGAGATACAGCAAAAAAAAACTGAGTTTGGCGTGGGGATAAAGCCGCTTGCTAAGCTTATAGGTTCTTATCCCGATTCAAGATGATGAGTGATGTTAAGCCTATAAAAACTGGTCTATGAAATGGGAGTGCTAATGAGGCAAACTGCAAGTAGGTCACATTCAACGCACAATAAGAGTCAGCCACATATACAGTTAGAATTTCTCATTCAAGATATGCGTCAGCCTTAGCATCTTTATTCTATTCAAAATGAAGCAAAAGGAGAGAACAAGCATGTACCATCTACACAATAATTGCCATCCAAACTCACCTTGTTTCCGAAGCAGCCCATGATCCCTCTTCCCACGGACGACACCCTGAGGTGGCCGACTTGTTGCACCAGCTCGCTCCGAGCCCACACGGTCAGGAAAATCCCGACCATCTGCTTGCATGTCACGAGCTTATACCGCGGATTGTTTGCGCTCGGCGCTGGGCACGAAGGAGGGTAAGATGGGTCGAGCTCTGCACCGTCAAAGAGGACCTCGACACAGCTCTCACGGCGGTGCTGGAATGACATGAACTCTGGCCGGTCCATGGCCTCACTGAGCTTCCTCTGTCTCCGCCTCTCTCTGGCTATTGGCGACGACTCCATACTGCAGTTGCAGGATTTGAGGAGTGCCTTGTTTGCCTTTAAGCTCTTGCGCAAGACTTTCAGGGACGGCTTCTGGAGGAAGTTGACGGCATTCGGGGTTCTCGTTGCAGAGTCCTTGGAGGAATTCTTCGAAGATTTTGGGCCATGGCCAGATGAGTCGGAGCTGTGGTACGGTCGGTTGAGCGCTTGGTTTATAAGGACAAGCCACTTCGCGGCGGGTTCGTTGTCCTCAACCACCAGCACGTTACCGGCACTCAGGGGAACGACTTCCTGAAACCTAGATCAGAAAAGAAGCTCTTAGTAGGGAGTAGAACATTGGACTTGTTTATTTCTTTCCAAAGGTGATCCTAGAATGAGATAAGATTACCCTTCAAGTCATTGATATTATTTCAGTCGATAGGGTCAAGATCGATATGAATGACTTGAAATGAGTAAATTTGAGACATAAACTAGCAAATCAATTTTGTACTCAATCATAGCAGCACGAGCAGACATGGTAAAATAGAATAAAAAAGTTAGCTAACTCATTTCGATCTCACATTATTCATCTGATAGATGCCATTCACACCATGTCGAAAAGGATGAACTCTTGAAGAGATTAAGACAGCATAAAGAGAGCAGATACATATAGAGTGTCGCTATGTAAGGCCATTTTTGGCTCTCGTATATGACCAGATAAACCTATTTGCTAAGACAATAACTCTTTCCTTTGTATTTTTTACTATGTTGAACTACTCTATGTTGAAATCACAACGAAATGTGTGCGTCATCATAACGAACGAGAGAGTCTAAGCTTTTGCATGTATAAGAAATTCACGAAAAAGGAGAGCAAACAGAATCATAAGATATGCTAGCAAATCGAATGTTTGACAAGCACTTAAACATGATAATTCATCGTACCCTAAGACGTATAGGTCCGAGGATCCTTCCACTTGCAGAAAATCTTCCAAGTTGAGGGTGTTGTTGGGCGTCCTCCCTCCCACATTCCACGTCCCCACAAATATTCTGCAGTTCAAAACCCTAATCATTTCATGATACCCAGAGGACATTAACATGAGAAGATAAGTAGATGGAGCATTCATTCATAACTCAAAACGTGCTTGTAATAGAAAGGGCTGATGATAATGATGGTACCGGAGTTCTCTAGCTTCGGTTTCTGGTGCCATGGAGACTTGAAAGCTGGAGAGGTTCAGGCCCTCAATTCTTGCGTTGGTCTGTCTCTCTGGAAGTAGACAAGCATACATGACAGTTTTATACAAGATGTTGGTGTAGTTCATTTCTCACATTTTTTTTCATATTTTATAAGTTCAGTGCATAAAGGTCAAGATGTGATATGAAGATCTCTCTTTTCTAGTCACAAGAAAACGAACATTGACTTAGTAAATCCTAACTTGTCAAGAGATATTAATAATCTCATGAGCTAGATCTAACAAAAGCCAAAATTTGAATAGCTAATCAGAGAACGGGACGCGTGACAAAATCGAACCTATATTGTACGCCTAATCCACACACACATAGCTTCCATTTTTCAATAGTCGAATCGAGTTAGGCTGAGAAGCATGGAGAGCGTTCAATCTACCTGATCTTTGATTATTTCCTCTTCCCTCCATTAATTTTCTTCTCGCGAAATTCCGGCCACTTAGCCAAAATTTCTCATGTTAGGCGAGCTACCAAAATCACGCAAGAGGAGCTACAGAGATCATAGCCTCCTTTGGATAAGGTTACGTGGCTTTCCCTCATTAAACAGACATTAATCCCGCAGTAATGGCCCGCTAATATAGCATACAAGGTCCATGCATGAAAGATTTTTCAGAAGGTGATATCACCATAGAGCACTAATCTATCACATCCTCGTACTTTATATTATCTTCAGCCTAATTTAATAAAGTTTAGTCTCGAATTGTTCATAGTCTATTCGATCGATCTTACACATGACAAATTGAGGGATTAATGAATGTCTGACACGGGGATGTACCTGAGAAGCTTTTCCTCATGGGAGGAGACACCTCTATGAACGCTCGTATCTTTGACGTATTTTCCGTATCTGCCGACCAAAAAAATTAGATAAAAAAATCAGGGAAATCTATCCGGTAATCCGATGCACCTTTCGAACAATTAATGTCGCAAGAGGGCCATCGAGATCGAGAGAGAGAGACCGAGAACAGCCGTGTCCGCGTCCAATCTTGAAGTGTCGCCGTCGTCGGAGTAGCCCTTGCCGCCCCGTTTGGTGCCAAAAATCTTAGGCATGATAGACTTCGACGTAACAAGGCAAGAAATCACGGAATCAACCTCGATTTGAGCGAAATGAATGATTCGAAAAATGAAAAGACGATGAACCGAACGAGAATCGATTGTAGGAGAAATGAATGGAAAGAAAGAAGGGAAGGGTTGTTGATTACTTTCTTCTTCTTATCATTCTTGACGTCGACGGAGCTCTGTGGCGAGTATGCGGCGGCGGGGTTGGCGGCCTCGGCCTTGGTCATCTCCCTGTTGACATCCGGTCGAGAACGCCCTGATCTTGACGACATTCATCTACGGCTTCGGCTGGAATCGATCGGAGAGAATGCTGAATAATTATCAAGACGTAATTAAGAAATAATTTTGAAATCTCGAGATTAGAGATTTTGTACATTTGTTTCTTTTCCGGAATTGAAATTAGACCTCCGGCGTCGATCTTTTGTTCCTTTTTGTGTAGAGTTTCCAATTGGGGTTGGTGTAGAATTTTCATATTTTTTGAAGAAGAATTTACAATTTTTTCTTTCTGATTTCTAGGTGTTATTTCGAAAAAAAAAAATTAATTTGTTAATTGTTGCAACGATTGTATACTTTGTTGTGGGAGGATGAGATATCGGCGCCAACGCTTTCGGATAACATACGAATCTGGAGAGCCAGAGAGGATAGGCCATCGAGTCCGCCAATTTAATTAAATTGGGCAAACATGAAAAATGGAAAAATAATCGATTTCTGAGAAAAGCTTAATCATGACTTAAACATAGCATGATTTGATAGTAATGAAACAACAAGGCAATGGTCTAAAAAATCATGCACTTCAACGTCGGATTTCAGGCATTGTTAACCGCTAAGCACGGATAATTTAGGATGAATTAAACATTATAGTTGTGATGCATTGGGTATTTAAGATAGAACTGGTATAACCACAACTAGATGTTCATTTTAAATGATTGAAATTGGGTTCGTAACTAGAGGCCGTGGGCACTGATGCGCCTTTGGATAAGTAAAGTGATCATGGGAAAAGACAGAGTGTAAATAAATGTCATATTCCAGGAGTTGATCTCTATTTCGAGTTAGATTGGGTAAACATGAAAATGGAAAACTCCATTTTTGAGAAAGCTTAATGACGACTTAACAGTATCATGATTTGCAAGTAATGGAACAACAAGGCAATGGTCTCGTAAAACATGCACTTCAACATCCGATTTCGGGTGTTGTTAACCACTAAGCGTGAATAATTCAGGATGAATTAAGCATTATAGTTGCAATGCATTGGGTATTTAAGATAGAACTAGTATAACCACGACTAGACATTCGTTTTAAATGATGGAGGTTGGGGTTGTAACCAGAGGCCGTGAGAACCGATACGCCTTTCGATAAGTAAAGTGAAGATGGGAGAAGACAAAGTGTAAATAAAGTTCATATTTGAGAGTCGATCTCTATTTCGAGTTAAATTGGGCAAACATGAAAATGGAAAAACTCCATTTCTGAGAAAGCTTAATGACGACTTAACCATATCATGATTGGTTAGTAAAGAAACAAGAAGGCAATGGTCTCATATAACATGCACTTCAACATTCCGATTTTGGAGTTGTTAACCACTAACCGTGGACAATTTAGGATGAATTAAGCATTATAGTTGCGGTGCATTGGGTATTTAAGATAGAACACTAGTATAACAACGAGTAGACATGCATTTTAAATTATGGAACTTGGGGTCGTAACCGGAGTCCGTGGGTACCAAAACGCCTATGGATAAGTAAAGTGAAGATGGGAGAAGACAGGGTGTAAATGAAGGTTATATTTGAGGACTTGATCTCTATTTCGAGTTAAAATTGGGCAAACATGAAAATGGAAAAAATCCATTTATGAGAAAGCTTAATGACATCTTAACCATATCATGATTTGTTAGTAAAGAAACAAGGCAATGGTCTCATAAAACATGCACTTCAACATCTGATTTCGGTGTTGTTAACCTCTAAGCACGGATAATTTAGGATGAATTATGCATTATAGTTGCGATGCATTGGGTATTTAAAAGAGGACTAGTGTAACCATGACTAGACGTTCGTTTTTAAATGACAGAGGTTGGGGTTGTAACCAGAGGCCGTGGCAACGGATACGCCTTCGGATAAGTTAAGTGAAGATGGGAGTTTCAAGCTCAAATTTCTTTCTTATCTTCTAGCGATTTAAATAGTAATAGTTAGAACGACTATTTTTTATAATAGAAGTTCCAAAATGTTATTTTTATTTAACTTAAAAGATGCAAATCAAATAATGAGCTAAAATTGCATTTGTGTTGTTTAAGTAAAGTATCATTTACGATTACATTATCTTTGTTCTTATGTTATCTGTATATAGACAATTCCTTTCTATATCTGTTTCTTGTTATAATATTATTGTAAGAAACTGTGATCTTTTGTTAACGATATATATATATATATATATATATATATATATATATGCATTCGTACTAATGGCAATCTATTTTGTTTAGGTAAACTTCCCCATTCTAGAAAGATATATTATTTACATAGGGACGAAACCAACATAAATTGTATATTTTAGTAGAAAAGTTCTCGTCAAAAAAGCCAATAGTACTATAATGGCAATGAAACTTCTTTGTTGCAAAGAGGAGATTCTTGTCTATACCATATCCATCTACGTGGGACCCATATGATCAACGATTAAGATAGATAAGCAACTTAGACCCAAGCCAACTTTTTGCCGCTTGCGATTTTAATTGGTATGCTCCACATATGACCTATTTTTCATCAAAATGCTAGTAAGTCGTGAATAGCGATAAGGCAATGAATGACATCTAGTAAGCGAAGTATATTATATTGTCCGTTTGATGTAATTACTACATGACTATATGAGGTCCAAAAAGTCCTAAACATTTCAATAGTGTCAATTTAGTCATAAATATTTTTTTTTGTCAATTTAGTTCTAAACTTTTTAAAGATTTATCAATTTAGTCCTAAACATATTATTTGGATATTTAGCTGGAAGAAGTACATTGACAAATCGTCAAAAGGTTTATGACTAAATTGACATATTAAAATATTTATGACTAAATTGACATCAGTACAATAGATTTATGACTTTTTGGACAATTTTTCTTAACTTTATGCAAAAGTTAACTACCTATGACCAATTTCATAGAGTTTTCTGATAACATACTAGCATCGAAAGCAGGGGTCTGCTGAAGTGATTGCATCATCATGACTCATAACCTTTAAAGCATCCAAAGATATGCCTAAGGTATTTGCGAAATCCTTGGGTTAATGCATTTGACATCTAGTTTTGGTACGCACACTAAGAATGCATTTAATTCAGCTTTCCTAAATGGCTCTCGAACTCCAAAACCCCTTGAAAAAATATTGGGATGTTTGGCAAGCGATCCTAAGGGACTTTAAAGTCAAAGCCAGCATTGGGAAGGTTGAAAGCCCAATGCTCCTACCAGCATTGGGCTGTCAACATTTGGCCTAATGTTGAAACTAATTTTTAATTTTTTCTTTCAAAACTCTTTCACTAATTCTTTCATTTTGCAGTTTTTCCCTTAGTTATTATTGTTCATTTTCTTTGTGCGAGAGCAGTTGACCAAAGCTAACGAGGCCAGATTAGGACGGTGAAGGGCCCGCAAGGGGACGACAAGGTCGCGCGACCTTGTCGACAGTTGCCTAAGGTCGCGCGACCACCTAGGCGACGATCGCTTGGGTCAGGCGACCTTAGGACTCGTCGCTTGGGGTCACGTGACCCTAGGCAATGGCCGCTTGGGTCGCACGACCTCAGACCTCGTCGCTAAGGGTGGCGTGACTTTGGCAAGGGCTGCCTAGGGTCGCGCGACCCTCACAGGGGATTGTACAACCTTGGGTGATGACCACTGGCAATCCTAGCCCTTTGTCGGAGCTAGGGAAGGGTTTTCTTTTTTTAATAAAAAAACCCAAAAGCTCTTTACAAAAAATTTGCCAAACACTACTTGAGTCAAAGTAACTTTATAAAAGATTTTTTGCCAAATGCAATTTGTATTTTCCCAAAAAATTAAAGGTATTTGTATTTCTTTAAGGCCCATTTGCAAAGCTGAACTAAGCGCAATTAAAAACTACAAAATCACAAACTTCTCAAAGCATTACAATCCGTCTGCCGGTATCAAGTCGAAGAGCGTCGAAAGAAAGGCTTTGATAAGTGTTATTTAGTTCAGATACTATTGTTTGAGGACAAAATATGTAGTAAAATCAAGTTCAAGTACTATAAAATTCAAGTACAAACCCAATTATGAAGGTGAGTACTCACCAAGGCGGGGCATGAGAACCCCAAGGCAGGGTGCGTGCCCTTCACCTCGAAACACTAATGTTAAATACTTATGTAACTCGATCTAAGCTTGATTCATGCGATTTTTGTGTGGTTAAGAATTTGGAGATCTAAGTTTCCTAACAAGCCCAATGTCAATAGAAAAACAACGTGGATATCACGAATCTTGAGATTTACCTCGATTGGTACGATTTCTGGATAGCACGATCTGGTACATGAATTAAATGAAAAAGTTACCGCTAGAAAACTTAAAACCATGCCTAAGGTACTTGCAAATTATTTTAGACTATGGAGCTTCCTAGAGTCGAAAATCTTACCTAGATCCCAGGAAAGTTCAAATTACCTTGATTGGTACAATGTCTAAGTTTTGACTGAGGACTTCTGCTTCGAACGATGTTAGGTCAACTCAAAGTATTGATGAATTTGATGTCTATTTTCAGGATGCACGCCAAAAACTAGGAAATCACCAACTTCTTGAAGCATTAAACTGTGTCTACCGATATCAAGGGTCGTGGATCAACCGTTATATATATAAATTGAGCGCATAAAAAGAAAGGCTTTGATGAATGCTACTAAGTTTGAGCACCATTAAGTATAGGATGAAACGACATAGTCAAATTCCATGAAAATCGATAAGATAGGCACCTTTCTTACTAATTCATCATGTTAATATAATGTCATTCTCAGCGATGCTTCTATATAATAACGAGAAGATTCTTGCGTAGCTCCAAGTCCATAGACGTGGGGCCAATGCTATCAAAGACGGGGTGTGTCGATCCACCATACCTAAATCCAGTCGAATCCAAAAGTGTGCTCTAACTTCGACCTACTTTTCATCGAATCCTAATCAGTCGCGAATTGTCGTGTTACCCGTTAAATGTAAAAAAGTAGTGCATGATGACTATATGCGAAATTCAACTGCCTATGACCAACATCATTAAAGTGCTCAAATCTACTTACCAGCACCGAAAGCAGAAGATCTGTCTGAAGTGATCCCTTCATCATGCTTAATGACCTTAATCATTATCATTAAGCATCCAAAGATATACATTGGGTTCCTCAACCATCAAACACCACTTAGCATGCGAATAATTACTGAATTACCAACAACCTCTCCAAGTAAACACTGTGATTAGGTGGTGATAAGAGCAATGACTACAGCAATTTTCTACTGCTTCTCGACGATATTGACATTTTCCGAGGAATGCATTTGCCTTTTGCCGATGACTTCTCCGTCTTCTCTTCCTTCCCAGCATCTCCCAGGTCGGCCTTGGAGCTCCTGTTGCACGAAATTAGAGCAGAGATTTTTGGTCATGTAATGATTTTCCACATTCGCAAATTGAAAATAACAGAAAAGTTGCAAATTAATTATGGAATTTGTATTTTGTTCATTATTTTAGATGAATCGCACGATTAGACGAATGTGGCGAAGAGGGAGCTACTTTATAACCACATGGAAAAAGGGTATTAGCCAAAATAGCAAGTGATCTATGTTCTAGCACCTTTAAGAGAGAAAAAACTCATGCCAAAATAGCAAGTGATCTATGTTCAAGTACCTTTTAAAGAGAAAAACTCATCTATAAAACAATCTAATAAATTATATATGAATGTTTAAACAAGTGATTTATATTAGGGGTGAGCATGATGGATCGTCCGAGCCGGAACCGGACCGGACCGGACTGGCCGATTTGGTCCGGTTCTTGAGAGTATCGGTCCGGTTCTCGGTTCCTAAAAGTGAAACCGGTTTCCGGGCGGTCCGGTTCCCGGTTCTAAGGTAGGAACCGGACTAGAACGAACCGATAAATATATATTTATTTACTTTTTAAAATTTTTGAAAAAAAAGAAAGCCTAATCTATTCCCTCTTGCCTTTATCAATTTTTTTAAGGATCGGTCCATTGGAAAATGGAATTGGTTCCATTGGAACATGATTAGTTCCATTCGAAAATAGAAAAATAAATACATTTATTTATTTAAAATAGAAAGTCTAATTTAAAAGTACGTGATCAGTTCCATTGGAATCAGACCGGACTGGACCGGACCATCGGTTCGGTCCGGTCCATGGTCCTAGGACTAGCCAGTCCGGTCCTCAGTCCTAGAAAATGGGAACCGGTCCTCCCGGTCCGGTTTCCGATTCTTGGGTAGGATTAGACCGGATCGGAAACCGCTCACTCCTAATTTATATAAATCTACGAACTTATTTTATAAGCCCATTACACTAAACTTGCATTGTACCATTTTTCTATATTTTATTGTGAATGATGTGATTGGCCCACGAATGATGATGATACATGGGTGAGATTGTGAGTTTACCACGAAATGGAAACCCGCATAACTTCAAACGAAGGGCAAAATATTTTTACCATCACATTGCAACACATTAGTACCTAAAATGTCAACAGATCACATCATGTGCCAACAGGCCTCATGCCCAAGTAGGAAATCGTATGAAATCAAATCTTTAAATTGCCAAACTAATCTTTTTGACATTGGAAAACACATTATTATGGGCGTTTGTCAAGTATATTTACTAATAAAAAATCTCACTTTTAATGTTTTCTTTACGAGTAAAACAGGACGAATGAACTAGCATTGATAACAACTTGTGTTTTCAAATGGGTATGTAGTAAATGCGCAATAAAATCAAAATATCGATAGCGACAATAAAAATAAAAATGAGGGAAACATTGATAAAACCCCAAGAAAGATGCATGACGGACCGAGTCAACCCTTACCTCTGCTCGTTAAATGAGTTGGACTTCTTGAGTCGACCCGCCCCGACTCGGTCCTCGCTCGTCGACTCGACGATGCTGCCGCTGAAGTACTCCTTCTCCTCGCTCTGCACGTTCCCGAACCGCGGGTTCTCCGACATGCAGCGTATCATCGCCGCCTCGTCGTCCGCCGCCGCTTTCGCCGCGCTCTTGCGCAGCACTCCCCTGTGCAGGTCTCCGTCGCCGCCGCTTCCGGCGACGCTGGCGCTGGGCGGTGCGGCCTTCGCCTTGGGGACGGCCAAGTTGCCGCCGCACGCGATGAGCTGGAGGAGCACCGAGTTGCTGCTCCTGCTCGGCGCCGCCGGGTCCCCGTCCTCGAAACGAATCTCGGCGTCGCCGCGCCCCTCGCCGCCCTTTTCGGCGGCTTTGGCGACGGTGGAGGGTGGAGCCGGAGGTGAGCCCGAAGGGTCGTCGGTGTGGCGAGGGAGCTTGTCGCCGCTGTCGTCGCGCTCCTCGTCGAGCTCGTCCGTCGAGACGCCGCGCGAGCAGCGAGAGCCAGGCGTGGTGGAGCTCGTGTAGCTCGCCTTCTCTTCGTCGGCCAGCTCGCACTCTTCCTCCTCTTCCGCATCGGCCTCGAAGCCGACCCTCTCGTCGTACCTCGAGCAGCGCAATTCCTGTTCTTCGTTCCGGGTCGCAGGTGCCGTCGCCATTCGCTTCGAATGGCCGTGGACCGGTTCTCTGCCGATTGTTCCGCTGTTGCTGATGATCTCCGACCCTTTGAGCACGTACTCGGCTCCCTCCGCCGGATAGATAACTTCATTCTCCGACAGGTCGTTCCACACATATCCGTTTTTGTAGGTCCTACGTAAGAAAATCAAGAAGCTGTTGAGGTTTTCTCTATGCCACCACGTCTAAAGCCTCAGATCACTTAGTTTTTCTTGTTCTTTTTTCATGGCGATCTGCAGAAGAAACAAGATTTGCTAGTTCTAGTTCATCCATACCTTTTGCAAGACCAAGAATACATCGAAGGCATTCCCTTGCCTCTAAGCGCAGTCAACCGCTCCATCACATCTGTCGACGACAACACCGTATGATCAAGAAGCAGAAATACTGATCGGGGCAAAACCCCACAAAGAAAACGGAGTGAAGAGTCGAATCGCATTCCCTGGTGATACCTCTCAGACGGAGCTGGTGATTGGCAAGAAGAGAGACCTCCATGAAGTGAGGGTGTTCGAGGAGGCCATTCCGGGTGAGGTAGTACACGACCTGAACTTTCCTGAGCTGCGGTCTCTGATCTCTCGTACGCATGGAAGCCCTGGCTCTGTTCGGGCTCATCTCTCTGCCTCTTCTCGAACGCACGTCCATTTCCTTCCTCTCCTCTCCCTCTCTCTCTCTCTCTCTCTCTCTCTCTCTCTCTGTTCTCCTCTCTTCGGCTGTTGAAGGAAATTTATCAACCACACCAGCTCGCGACCCCACACTCACACACGCAAATCGAAGCGAGAATCGAAACTGAAAAGGGAGATGCCGGTGATTGAGACAAGACCTGCAAGACAGGGAGAGAAAAGCGGGTAGGGGTCAGGTTTGCTGTTAGAGGAGGAGTGATGTTGTTGACTTTGGGTTTTGCTCTGATCCCGATTCGAAAGCAGAAAGGGGGAAAATGAGAAAAAGGCCGAGTGAAATCTACAGAGATTGATTGGGGGGCACGGGGGTGTGCATGTATGTGGTGAAGAAGGGGGTGTCACTGTGCAGGCACTTTTTGCCATGTCTCAGAGGGCTATGGATTCTAGGACGCTTCAATGCGTCCATGGCGTTAAATGCCTGCACTCCGTCGCTATTGCCTTCATTAATCGCGTCGAGGTCCCGACATCAGCATCACCGTTCTCTGCAGCTTCGTCGCTGATGCGGAATCTTTTAATGATGCATTTCTGGACTGATTAATCGACGACATCAGATATTTTTTTATGAGATAATTTAAAAAGACAGTTTTCTAATTTTGATGTTTTACGCTTTTTAATTTTAGTAGGGTCATAATTTAAAAAAGGCAATTTTCTAATTTTGATGTTTTACGCTTTTCAATTTTAGTAGGGTTATAATTTAAAAAAGGCAGTTCCCTAATTTTAATGTTTTACGCTTTCCAATTTTAGTAGGGTTATGTTATAGGTATATAAGCTTGTTTAAGGGTTTGTTTTGACATACATGACATTATCATCAATATTGAATTTCGAGATTTCTTTTTCTAAATAAGATTTTGCTTGAATTATTCACTGAACGCTGCGTCAGGTGATATCAGAGCCTATGGCGACTAGCGGTGGTCTTCATGACAATGCTCAGGAGACTGGAGCCCCAACCCTTGGGGACGATGCGCTGCAATGTTTGGAGCAGCGTTTAATGGAACGCTTGGATCAACGATTCGATCAAAGTCTTCGTCGTTTCAAAAAACTATTTGACAAGTTAACAGATCGGTTCGAAGGTCTCGGCATTGATGTGAACCGGAATCGGCAGAAGGTCGGGTGTAGATCTTGGTCGCGGTAATCCTATTGATAGGCCTGTTCCTGTCCGCAGGTTGCATAACCCTATGTTTTCAAAGAGTTCGAAAGAAGAAGAAAACGATTATTTTGATGCGGAACATGCTGATTATGGCGGCAGACGTCGTCATGGATGATTTCAAAGAGGGTATGATCAGAGAGATAGAAGACAACGTTACGACGATCGTGCAGGCAACGACTTTAAATTGAAAGTCGATATTCCTTATTTTAATGGAAGTCTGGGCATAGAAGATGAAGAAGATGAGCAAGTAAACTGTGTGGTGCGCAAGATGATGTTGGCCCCAAAACAGGAAGATGATTCGCAGCGCCATTAGTTATTTCGAATCAGGTGCACCATTCTGGGAAAGATCTTTGCTGTGGTTATTAATAGTGGAAGCATGGAGAATATCATTGGGAAGGAGGCAGTGAACAAGTTGGGAATACTCGTAGAGAATCATCCTAATCCCTATACGTTAGGATGGACTAAATCTGGAGCGGAAAGCATTCAAGTGATTGAACGATGCAAAATTCTATTCTCCATTGGAAAATATCATGATGAGTTGTATTGTGATATAGTAGGCATGGATGTATATCATGTGTTATTTGGAAGACCATGGTAATTTGATGTAGATGCTCAGTATTCAGGAAAGAGCAATCAGTATAACCTTGTGAAGGATGAAGTGAAGTATACGTTGCTGCCACTGAAGAACAAATGAAAACGATCTGCTGAAAATAATTTCCTTACACTTACAAGGAAATTTGAAGCTGAGGTTAAGAAGACTCGACAGATTCACGTGCTGGTCATGAAACAAGCAATTGAGACTGAGGCTAAATTACAAGTGGAGGAGCAACCTGAAGCAGTCAAGCCTTTATTGAAGGAATTTAGCGAACCCATGCCTGAAGAGATTTCAAATGAGTTGCCACCTATGCACGATATTCAACACCATATAGACTTAATTCTTGGTGCTAGTTTGCCTAATTTACCGCACGATAGGATGAGTCCTAAAGAGAGCGAGATTCTAAAAGAGAAGGTGGATGAATTGTTGCAAAAGGGGCACATTCAAAATAGCATGAGCCATGTGTTGTGTTGGCCTTATTGACTCCTAAGAAAGATGAGAGTTGGCGAATATGTGTCGATAGCAGAGCCGTTAATAAGATAACCGTGGGTTACAAGTTTCCAATTCTGAGATTGGATGACATGCTGGATAGATTATACGGTGGTCGGTGGTTTTCAAAGTTGGATTTGAAGAATGGATACCATCATATTCGGATTCGGCTTGGAGATGAATGGAAAACAGCTTTCAAAACAAAAGAGGGGTTGTATGAATGGTTAGTGATGCCTTTTGAACTTTCCAATGCTCCAAGCACTTTCATGAGGCTTATGAATCAGGTTCTGAAATCTTTTATTAGCAAATTTGTTGTAGTTTATTTTGATGATATCCTAATTTATAGTAAGACCGAGGAAGATCATCTATTGCACTTAAGGGAGGTATTGACAGCTTTGTAGATTAATAAGCTGTATATTAATCTTAAGAAGTGTAGTTTTTTAACTAATAAGCCGTTATTCCTGGGGTTTATTATTACTGCTGAAGGAATAGAGATAGATGAGATGAAGGTAAGAGCAATCAAAGAGTGGCCGACACCTAAAACCATTTATGACGTTAGGAGTTTTCATGGGTTGGCTACTTTTTATCGGTGATTTATTAAGAATTTCAGTACTATCGTAGCCCCGATTACTAAATATATGAAGAAAGGCAAATTTTTATGGGGAGAGGAAGTAGAGAATAGTTTTGCTATTCTGAAGGAAAAGTTATGTACTGCACCTGTTCTTGCCTTACTTGATTTTGATAAACTTTTTGAAGTAAACTGTGATGCTAGTAGAGTTGGTATAGGAGCTGTTTTATCTCAAGTGCGCATACCAATTTGCTATTTCAATGAGAAGCTTAGCGAGGCAAGATAGAAGTGGAGCACTTATGACAAAGAATTTTATTCTGTCGTAAGGGCTTTGAAAACCTGGGAGCATTATCTGATTGGGAAAGAATTCATCCTTTATTCTGATCATGAAATTTTGAAGTATTTAAATAGTCAAAAGAGGATTAGCAAAGATATAGATGCGTGATGATGTCAATTTTTACAAAAATTTCCTTTTAAATTACAGCACAAGTTAGGTGTGTATAATGTCGTAGCAGATGTATTGAGTAGGAGAGCTGGCTTGTTGATTACATTAAGTCAAGACATCTTAGGGTTCGAGCAGCTGAAAGATTGTTATGCAGATGACGATAACTTTAGGAAAATTTGGAAGTCATGTGCTTCTGGTCAACTTGTGCAAGAATTTTATGTGTAGGATGGTTATTTGATGCATAGCAACTAGCTTTGCCTTCCTCGAACATCATTACGAGAGAAGGTAACTCGTGATTTACATGATGGAGGCTTAGCTGCACATCTGGGTCGTGATAAAACTATTGCTGCAATTCGGAAGCGATTTTACTGGCCTTAGTTGCATAGAGATGTTAGCAGGTACGTACAAAAGTGTTATGTTTGCCCAACTGCTAAGGGGAAATCTAATAATACAGGTTTGTGAAGATCTATCCATGGATTTTGTGCTTGGTTTGCCACGGACACAAAGAGGCATAGATTCTATTTTTGTTGTGGTTGACAGATTTTCTAATATGATGCACTTCATTCCTTGTAGGAAAACATATGATGCGGTAAGTATGGCTAGATTATTCTTTAAGTAAGTTTTTCGTTTGTATGGTGTGCCCAAATCTATTACCTCAGATAGGGATAGTAAATTTCTAGGGCATTTTTGGCGGACTTTATGGAAACTGTTTGATTCATCTTTGAATTTCAGTAGCACTGCTCACCTGTAGACTCATGGACAAATAGAGGTGGTTAATAAAACTATGGGAAACTTGATTCAAAGCATTTGTGGAGATAAACCGAAGCAATGGAATGTTGCTTTATCACAAGTAGAGTTTGCTTATAATAACGCAATTTATAGTTCTATTGGTAGGTCGCATTTTTCTGTTGTTTATACAAATACGCCTTAGCATACTTTGGATTTGGTACAGTTGCCTAAGCAAGCGGATAAAATGTAGCAGCAGATCATATGGCTAAATAGATTGTGGAAGTACATCATGAAGTCAAACAAAAGCTAGAGGAAGCTAATCAAGAGTATAAAGATGCAATAAATAAGCACATGTGGAAGTAGGTGTTTGTAATAGGTGATCAAGTCATGGTTTTTCTTCATAAAGAGCGATTATCAGTTAGATCTTTGCTGACACCTAAATTTCGGCACATCACTTAGTGGTTAATTGCATAGAAAATTAGGGATTAAATTTTAACCCTTAAATAAAAATATTAAAATTGCATAGTGTCGCGACCTAAAAATTTCTTCTCAGGCTAATGGATTATTAAGATTAAACTTAACTCGGGCCCTCCCAAACCCTACCAATTCGCAACTTAGGATTTAAGTTCTTAACGTGTAAATATTTTCATACTTAGAGTCGCCGCTAATCTATTTGCGATAGGCCGATTAAAAATCTAAATAAAACATAGGGAGATATGTTTTATTCCTATGAACCAGAGATTCTAAGCTCGGGGACTTGATTACGTTAGATATAGTCTAACGCCCTTTCAATACATTTTCTTTTCAAAAATATTTATGCATGCAGTCTGGATCCATTTTAACTTAGTTACTAATATGTGAGGTGTACATGCGGGTGTGCAAACCACCAATTTAACACCCAAGAAAGCATTAAATAAATTACGAGATTGGAAGAATTACTTACCTCAAAGCAACGCAAACATTTGCATTGTTAGCTAGAAAATCACATCAACAACCCTAGTATGATTTCTAATTAACAAGCAATTCACTCAATTTTTTTGGATTTTCACTTATTTAAATGAAAGCTAGTCTATATGCAATGACGTGCAAAAATTGACATGCGATTAATGCAACCTAACATGCAAACTATATGTCATGCGACGACGTGACCTAATTCTAATGACGAGCAAATGATTTATTTTTGGTATTTTCTAATGAAATTCGGAATTAAAAAATACCTAAAATAACATGCAATCTAACGACTTCTTTTTTTTGGTATTTTTTTAATTAAAATTCGAAACAAAAAAATTACTTAAATTAAGAATGCAATCTATCTTAATCTATCCTAAAGCAACATGTTCTTTTTGGGATTTTCATGAAAATTCGAAATTTAAAAATAACCTAAATAATCTATTAAGATTAGAACAATACCTAATTTAAACTAGGAAGTATGCTACCTTAAATCCCAATTTAAATCAAATAATTATCCTATTCTTTTGGACAAATTTAAAATTCCTAAACATGCAAAACTCTAATTTAAATCCTAACTGATAATTTTTTAATTTTCTTTTTTTTTAAAGAAAATACATCAAACAGATAGATAACCACCACAATTAAAATCAATCCACGCGATCTGCAAGATTTGTTTCAAATTTAAATTAGGCAAAGAGATCGAACTAACGGTCATATCTATAGGGTTATAGATATCGACGAAAAGTTAATCATTCAAAATTAGAAAGCAGATAAAATCCATTATCGTATCCAAGTGGTTATGAATAAGATAATGAAATTTCGTATCGCTGCATATCGTACCTTAGGGATAAGGTCGGATAGTCGTCTAGATACGTTGCTAAATTAGGAAAATTTCCTAATTTTTAATGTTTTCAAATATTGCGGACATCAAAAAATTATCCTAAGGTATCTAATTATCCACGAAATATCCACGAAATATTCTAACATTCAAAAATTAAGAAACTAAATATTTTGAAAATATCGGATAATGTCCTCTTACCTAATTTGAAATATTTCCAAATTTGGATTGCAGATCGGAATCGGGTTTGCGGATCAAGTGACGAGCGACACGGTAGCTCACGACGGCTTCAATAGCGGCACAAGGCGGGGCAGCAGCGGCGTGGGCGTTCGGCGCTGAGAACGGCAACAGTGGCTAGCGGCTGCTCTTCGGCGTGGGGCAGCAGCGCGCGGCAAGGCTGAAGGGTGTCCGGTGCGGCGGTACGGCTCCGGATGGTGGAGCAGCACAGCGGGAACAGTGACGGTGTGGCTGTGGACATCAGCGGGCAACAGCGATTGGGAATCTCCGACGGCGGCCAACATGCGGGGACGACGTTGGCTTGCGGCTCCGGTGTTGTGGCAGTAGAGCGATGGAGGGGTAGCTCCGATCGGTGGCTGTGCAGGCAGGAAGGGCTCGATAGAGCTCTTGGCGATGGCGGCGGCGACGTCGATGAAGGGGCGGTGCTGTGGACGATGGGGCAGCGTGCAGCGGCGCGGCGAGGCTGTGAAAGGCACGGCACGGCAGCGTGAGCAGCTCCGGTTGGTGCGGTGGCTTCACTGGGGAAAGGGCTGAGGCCCGGCAGAGACGGCGGTTGCAATGGCGGTGGCTTCGTTGGCAGGCAGCAACAGGCAGCGGAGCAACAGTGACGGCACGGCGGCGCTATGGCTGCGCGACGGCAAAGGGGGCGCGGCAGTGGCCGGCTTCTCTCTCTCTCCCTTCTCTTACTCTTGCTCTGAAAATTTTCTGATCTGGATTATGTGTTAGCCCCCCAAAAATCTGACCTAATGCATACTTATAAGGTTAATCTAGGTCAATTAAATGGGCTTGCTAGTCCTAATGGGCTTAGGTTTGGGCTTGGGCTTTAATTTAATTTAAGTGGGCTGAATTAATTTGGGCTTCCAATTGATTAAGCTTAATGGACTAAATTAAGCTCAAACTAAAACAACCGAGCCCATTTAACTTGTGATTTTCGACCCTTGCTTTACGAATGAGCCGAATCTTGTTCAATGAATTTTGAGTTCGTTTGCCAATGCCGGTCCGATGCGGAATGCAATTATCCTAAATGGACCTAAACTATATGTTATGCAATTTTAAATATTTTTGTTTAGGGGTTAAAATTTAATCCATAATTTTCTATGCAAATTACTTTAATTGATTGCCAAAATTTAGGTGTCAACACATAGCACATAGTTTAAGTTCATATAGGTTAGTTGCATTTCGCATCAGATCGGTGGTGGTGAAAAAATTAAAAATTCGGGTGCCGAACGAAACTCGGCTCATTTGGAAAGTAAGGGCCGAAAATTACAAGTCAAAAAGGGTTTAATTGTCTTAATTTGAGCTTAAATTAGCCTATCAAGTTTAATTAAAGAAAAGCCCGAATTAATTTAGCCTACTTAGAATTAAATTAAATTAAAGAGTAAAGCCTAAACCTAAGCCCATTAAAACTAGAAAGCCTGGCTAATTGACTTAGGTTTGTGTTATAAATACATGTTTATGTCTCATAATCAAAGGGGGAGCTTTCATAATTTTGAGATTAGAATTTTCAGAGAGCAAAAGTGAGAGAAAGAGAGAGAGAGACCGGCGAAGCCACCGCCATTGCCGTTTGCGCCCTTTCGCCGTCATGCCGCCGCATGCCGCGCCCCGCGCCACTGCACGTCGCACCGCGCCACCACCTGCGAGCCGCTGCACCGCCGCTGCTCCGCCCCTCCGCTGTCGTGCGCTGTTGCCTAGATGCCCCTGACGCTGCACCGTCGCGCCTTCCGCTACCGTGCAACCCGTATCTCATGCCCTTGCTCCGCCGGCTGCCGGAGACGCCCGCCACATAGGACACCCCGCCACTGTCCTCACCGCACAGCTTGCATCGCCACTGCTCCGCTTGCTGTGCCGCTGCCCCACCACATCGGACACCATTGTCCCGACGCCGTCGCACGTCACCGCCGCGCCGAACGCTGCTGTACCACTGCTGCCGCTACACGCCGCCGTTGCAACTACACTCCACCGTTGTCCCGATGCCGTGCCGCCGATCACCATCCTGATTCGCAATTCCGATCCACTGCAAATTCAAATTTGGAAAGAAATCTGCAAATCAAGTAATTATCTTATTCGGATTTGATTTGAATATTTTGTTGCCTAATTCGTGTTTATTGATATCTTATTTTGCATATTTGAATAGTAAGCATTATTTCGATTATGATTTATTTCCTTTTTGGATATCTATTACCTATCAAGTTTGGATAGAATTTAGAATTTTCAAAATCTTTTGAATATATCCAAGATATTTGAAATATCAAATTTTTTTCAAGATGTGATCGGTTAGGAAAATTTCGTAATCAGCAACCGCGCACATGAAAATAAATCTATCTATTAGGCTTTAGATAGAGTTATTTCTATAGCGGGTATTTCGAATTTTAGGATCGATTTGTTAGGCTTCAAATCGAAACTTAATTCGAAAGATTTAGCAGTTATATTTTTTTTTACTAAGAAATTTGCAATTTGAATTCAAATTCGAAAATACAAAAAAATTTCATAAAAAAATACCAAAAAGATTGCTCCAGAATAGGTTAATTTCTTTAGTTTAAAATTGCATGTTTAGATAATTGGTATTTTTAATTCTGAATTTTATTAAAAAAATATAAAAAAATAATATGCCCATCATTAGAAATAGGTCACGTCATTGCATGACATATAGTTTGTATGTTAGGTTGCATTAATCGTATGTCAATTTTTGGACGTTATTACATATATGTTAGTTTTCATTTAAATAAGTAAAAATCAAAAAAATTCTACAACTTTGAACTCTAAGTCAGGATTTATCAAAATCGTCAAATTGAGTATTTTTCTTGAAATTGGTACGGACAGGGCGTTAGGGTAATCTAGCGTAATCAAGTCCCCGAATTTATAATCTTTGGTTCGCAAAAATAAAATAGTACTCTCACTATTTTATTTAGGTTTCTAATCAACCTACCTTAAATGATTAGTGGCAACTTCTATTGAAAATATTTACATGCTCACAATTGGACCTAAGTTGCGATTTGGTAGAGTTTGGGAGAACTCGAGTTAGGTTAGTTAATTTAATTGATCTAGTAATCAATTAGCCTAAGATCGGAAAACCCGATATTTTTTAGGTCGCGACAATCTTACAGTAAATTGCAACCAAAGAAGTATGGACCTTACGCTGTCAGCAAGAAGTTCAACGATAATACTTATGTTATAGACTTTCCACATAGCATGGGCATATCCAACACTTTTAATGTTGCTGATTTGTCACCATTTCATAAGTCCATAGAGCCATTATATCCAGATTCTGATTTCAACTCGAGGACGAGTTCTTTTCAAGTGGAGGAGAATGATGCAGAATCTTTTAGTGGTGCGTTTCTGGACCGATTGAACATGCAGAAGTCCAAACGGAAGGTGAAACGATGATGCGACTAGAATCGGCGGACCCAGTTGACGACATCGGATATTTTTTTATGAGTTAGTTTAAAAAGGTAGTTTCCTAATTTTGATATTTTACGCTTTCCAATTTTAGTAGAGTTATAATTTAAAAAAGGTAGTTTCCTAATTTTGATGTTTTACGCTTTCCAATTTTAGTAGGGTTATATTATAGGTATATAAGCTTGTTTAAGTGTTTGTTTTGACATATAGAACATTATCATTAATATTGAATTTCGAAATTTCTTTCTCTAAGCAAGGTTTTGCTTGAATTATTCGCTGAACGTTGCGTCAATCACCTTATCTGAATGTGTGCCACCTCAAGAGATATTTCCTAGTCTCTAGGCAAACATCTTGACAGTGTCTTCGATTGAAGAGTCAACAGGCCGGTCCTTCTTTTGCTAATTTGAGCAAGGGCATATGAACAAACCCTAATTACTATGAGTGTATGCTAAAATTCTTAGAATAATGATGTTAAATCCTTGCTCTCTAAGTTTCGATTTCCTTTCTCACTCTAATAATCTCATGATTGTCATACATTAAGCGTAGTGAGGTCAAAAGTCTAGAAGATGTGGTCACTTTAGAGAAGGGCTAATTCTCTTGAAAACCACCGACTTTAGGTTTAATCTCAATTCTACACCGACTTTAGGTTTAATCTCAATTCTACACCAATCATTTTTTTTGTCTAAAAATGATCTTCATCTTTCACTCTAATCTTAAATCTGCTCATGCGTCCACATTTGCCACTAGTTTCTTCAAGATTATCTATATCATAATGTGGCTGTTTGTATATACGAAGGTGAGGGTATTGATGAAGACGGATATTTTGATAATGTTTAACTACCCTTGATGTTCGTAATTTTGAAGAAATTAGTGACAATTCTTGAACGCATAGACGGATTTGAGACTAGAGTGAAAGTTGGGTATTTTTTAAGATAAGAAAATTAGGAGTAAAATTTGGATCGGACCTCAAGTTATGGCTTTTTAGGAAATTAGGCCCTTTAGAGGAATACTAAATAGAATCCATCATGGCATAAAGAAGCCCAATTTCCCCCAATGGATTTTGGGCTCCTTAAATGGCCGAGCAATTCTTATTGACAATGGCCAATCCCGTTACAATTATCACTCTTCTTTTTCTTTTTGTCAAATACTCGCATTTTTTCTATTCTATAATTTTAAGTATGTTTGAAGTGACCAGTTGCTAAAAGATATTAACTTGGTCGCTAAAAAGAAATAAAAAAAAATGCAAGTTTTTTTCTTTTTGATAGCATGAGGTATAACTTGCATGAAGCGCTCAAGATCAAGATTAAGTTTTTAATTATTAAGTAAAAGATAAAGATTGATATAGTAACTAGTTTTAGTTGTTTTTGAAGAAAATAATCATGTAAGGAATTAAAAATGCTTCACTAACTGAAAAGAGATTGTTGAGGATGGATGAGTTTTCCACAATGGAAAAATGTCGAAGACAATTTTGATTGAATCTCTATTTTGTCCAATATTTTATATCAATCTATTATTCAGATATTCTTCGACGTATATTTTAAAGAATATGAAATTAGTAGCATTCAACTCAATCGGCTGAATCTATTATTGCCTGTTGTGATTCTTTATTATGACGCATTCACTAACTATTTAAATTTTTGTATCTGTGAATAAAAATAATCAAGTTATTAATGAGTAATGACTACATGTGCTAAAAAATATACATTGGGCGTGAAAACCATATAAGATTCCCTCTAAGACCTGGTAGTTCTCTCAAATTGATCATTATATTCATGATATGATATCACTTACACCGTTGGGAACATAGTTTGAATGGTCAGATAGTAACAGTACAATTGCGAGAATTGCACAAGTCCCAAATCTTACGTACATATTGCAATCAAGTTTTAAATTTTCGAGTTGATTCAATCAAGTCCTAAATATTTAATAAAATGTGAAAAAATTGTCTAAAAAATCCTAAGCCTGTTGCATTTTTACCAATTCAACCTTAAATCTTTTAATTTTGCTAATTGAGTTCTAAACTCTTTCACATATTGCCAATTGAGTCCATTCCGCCAATTTTGGTTGAAAATTTCTTATGTGGATGTTAATTGTCCTACGTAGAATGCCCAACACTAATGTGGACAATCTTTAATTTTTTTTTTTGTGATTTTTTTCCTTTCTTCTTCCTTTTTCTGGTGATCGGCCATAGGCAACACCCAAGGCAAGGTTTGGCCGGGCGAGGGAGAGCCCCAACAAGGTCTCCCCTTGCTGCGCATTGCCCAAGCGAAGGTGACACTCGACGAGGCCACCCTAGCCTAGGGGAGGGTCAGCCTCACCGGATTCCTTATTGGGACTTCGCTTGGGTGACACTTGGCGATGCCGCCCTTGCCAAGGCTCGCCCTCACTTGGCCGGGCTTCACCTGTGGCGGGTGATGGTGAGCTGCTCTTAGGTAAGGCCAGCTTGCTCGACCATGCCTGTGGCCGGTCATTAGCAAAAGAATGAAAAAAGGAGAAAAAATAAAATAAAATATTATTAAAAACTATTTACATTAATGCTGGTCATGCTACATAGGACGGCTGACATCCATGTAAGAAATTTCTAGCCAAAATTGCCCGAATGAACTCAATGGCAAAAGGCGAAAGGTTTAGGACTTAATTGATAAAATTTAAAGGTTTAGAATTGAATTAGCAAAAGTGCAATAGGTTTATGACTTTTTGGATAATTTTCCTAACAAAAGTCTAATTGGGTCCTCAAATTTTCAACTGGGTCAATTAATTCCTAGTAGTTTATTAAAAAAAAATGCAATTATGTCCTTTAACTTATGTTGAAAAGTGAAATTGGATGATGCCATGTATCTGATTTTTAAGTAGCATGTCGTTGAAAGGACTTGATTGTATTTTTTGAAAAAGATTCAAGACTTAATTGAATCAATTGAAATGTTTAAGATTTTGGACTTTCGGTGCACTATTTCTCAATACAATCTAAAGCGTTGAAATCCAACATGGAACTACTGTGGCAATCCTCGACGCGACGTGAGAACACAATTCAAAGATGACATGAATTTACAGAGTGAAATCAAAACTCGATGAGGTAGACTTAACTCGTAAATATACGTTTGGCAAAATAACATTTTGCAGTTGTATCGAAATATTCTTATAGTGACACAATAAACGGTACGAGTGCGAGATATAAACACCAACTGTCAGCCTTACCTGGAATGGGAACTGGCGTCCCATATGGGCACACGTTGCTAGCAAGCAGCGGGCACCAGTTCCTTTTTCTTCTTCCAATTGCTATGTCAAATCCTTGTCTATTTCCCAAAACCCTTAATCTCGTCGTGATGCGATGAGTACCTGCTCCTTTTCTCCTAGCCTACTTTGGACTTTGGAATAGTAATTCTTTCCTTTTTTCTGTTCCCTCCTAAGAAATCATTAACCCACAAAACGATCCTCCAAGCACAAGCAAAGAACAAAACGGATCACTGTTGACTTCGTGCAGCAACGCTCACGCACCGACCGCCCTTGCGTCCACTGCACGGAATTATACCTTGACCCATGGGAAATGGTCGGATGCTCTTGAAGGATCCACACGGCATCGATCTATTCAACCGGCCTAGGAGCATGAGAGTAGCTCACAAGATTCGTTAGTTTCTTACGAGAGGAGCGGGCTGGATTGCATGTTCTGTCTTGACCATATGATGCATCATGCTGCAATATTTGAAAGGCATTGGATATTTCATTGTATGGCTTGTATGGTTGGTTCTAGATTACCGCCTTTTACTAAATGCTGGCCTTATTTAATGCAAGAGATCCATAACCATGTAGTTTGGTTGCACTATGAATGAAAAGTTGAGGTATGATCTAGAGCATGCAAGCTCGATTCAGATATACTGTTAGATAAGGTGGATCCTATATGAGTTTCGTATAATTTGACGATGCATGTGCTTTAGGCTCACATGTACTGGTATCATGCAATATGGTTCATGGTAAATTCCCCACCTTTCCTGCTCATATGCAATTTTTCTGTTCTTTTCTTTTCTCTTTCTTAATGATAAACTTGAAATATCCATACTTGAACATCCAAGGTTGGGGAGTGATACCACCCGCTTGCGTGGCGCTGCTGGCGCAGGCACTCTTCCTCTTGCAAAAGGTTGAGTGTTCGAATCCCGGGCGTCGCAGGTTGACTTAATCGGTGGCACGTGTGTGGTGGCTAGCACGTGTCACCCCCAAGGTTTACCTCCCGGCTGTCGGCCGTGTGGGCGTTTCCTGGGTTACCAAAAAAAAAAAAAAAACATCCAAGGTTGGGGTAGTTGTGGGAGACTTTCCGACCTAGTGTTGGGAGACTCCCAATTGAGGAATTGGAGGAAACTCATTTGAGTTTCACAAACTGTGTGCAAGCTATTCTAAATCAGAATTACTTGCTTAGGTCAAAAGTTTGGTTTTGACAGGTTGATGAGTTTTGTAGGCATGGACCTCTAGGTAGCTGGGTGTCAAGCTCGTTACCTTGGATTTAAAAAAAAGAAGATATTCTTTGATTTACAAAACATATGGGCATATATCATCTGAAATATTAATCATGCGGGTCCCGTCTTGAAGCTCGTATCATCAACGGTCCAAATGAATCTAATCTCCATAGTCTCAAGACCAAATGCAATATTCTTTATCTAAGGCTCCATTCATTTCGTAGAAAATTTTTTTTTTTCCGGAAAATGGCACAATTTTCCGGTGTTCGGCTGAAACTTGAAAAAGTCTTGAAAAATATTTTCCTCCTTGCAATACTTTTAACAATTTTTTATTTTAAAAAAATATTTAAAAATATTTTTTTTTGATTTTTTCCTTCTTCTTCTTCCTCGGCCAGTTGCCGGCGACGATCGACCATTTTTTCCTCCTTGCAGTCGACAACCGGCCATAGGCAAGCTCGAGCCTCGCCTGATCCGGAGAGCTAGGTGAGGTTAAAGATGCGCATGGAATCCATTCTGGAATAGAAATTCTGTTCTAGAATAGATTCCGGAATAGAAATGTGTTTGTTAAAAAATTTCCGAAATATATTCTGGAGCAATTTTCACATTCCGGAATAAAAATACGTTTGTTAAAAATACTTGATTCCAGAATGCATTCTTGATTCCAGAATGAATTTTTGATTCTAGAATGAGTTTTTGGTAAAGAAAAAGAGAAGCTACTTTTTATAGTTTCTCTCTTTCAGAATGCATTCTCCCTATTTTCTCTCTTTTTCTCACTAATTTTTTTTTTCAAAAAATGCATAAAATTTGAAAAATTCCAGAAAAATTCATAAAAATTTCCAAAAAATAAAAAAGTCTAGATTTCGGGAAAATAGGAAATTTGGTGATTTTTTTAAAATATAAAAAAATAAAAAATTTCAAAATTTCACAGAATGACTTAGAATACCTTTGGGTACCTACTTTGAGTGAAATTTAATTTTTTTTGAAGTGATTAAAAAATAAAAAATAAAAAATTTCAAAACTTTACAAAATATATTAGAATACCTTTGGGCACCTACTTTGAGTGAAATTTAATTTTTTTGAGGTGCCCAAAAAAATTAAAAAAATAAAAAATTTCAAAACTTCACAAAATGGCTTAGAATACCTTTGGCCACCCACTTTGAGTGAAATTTAATTTTTTTTAGGTGCCCAAAAAAAATAAAAAAAATCAAAAATTTCAAAACTTCACAAAATATATTAGAATACCTTTGGCCATCCACTTTGAGTGAAATTTAATTTTTTTGAGGTGCCCAAAAAAATAAAAAAATAAAAAACTTCAAGACTTCATAAAATGTCTTAGAATACCTTTGGGCACCTACTTTAAATGAAATTTAAATTTTTTGAGGTATCCAAAAAAATCAAAAATTTCAAAACTTCACAAAATGACTTAGAATACCTTTGGGCACCTACTTTAAGTGAAATTTAATTTTTTGAGGTGCCCAAAAAAATCAAAAAATCAAAAATTTCAAAACTTCATAAAATTGCTTAGAATACCTTTAAGCACCCACTTTGAGTGAAATTTATTTTTTTGAGGTGCCCAAAAAGATAAAAAAAATAAAAATAAAAATAGATTTCTATTCCATAAATCAATTTCCGGAGCAGAATTAATCATGTTTTATCAAATAGATTTCTTCTCCAGAAATCAATTTCTGGCAAGAATTCCAAAAATCAATTTCTGATAAGAATTTGATTTCTAGAGCAGAATGGTTACCATTTGCACCCTAAGGCTATAGTGGTCGGCGATCGGCAAATTAAGAAGAAGAAGGAAAAAAAAAGAAAAAAAGAAAAAGATAATTAAAAATAATAAAAAATTAGAATTTAAAAAAAATAATTATAATGAATGATGAAAGAAGGAGGGGGAAAATGTTTTCCTCATTTCAAAAAGTGAAAAACATTTTTCTCACTTTTGAAGGTGTTTTGTTCATTGAGGGAAAATATTTTTCATGACTAGTTTATTTTCCGTAAAACGAATGCTGAGAAATCCGGAAAATGTTTTCCTAAAAGTTTTGTTGTATGAAAAGAACGGAGCCTTAATTTGTAATTTGTGGAGTGAGTTTCGCACAATAGTCAACAATCATGGGACTCCCACTCAAATGGGTCAGGTCAACACAAAACCCGTCTTTTACTCTCAAGACTTTTAGTTACACAAGTCTATAAATGTGTTGGCTCTCCCACTCATTTAAGGTCACAGCAAAGAAGCGAGCCAGAAATGGCGCAACGTTATCACCATTCGTTTGTGCTGCTTTGTTCTCTCTGTGTGTTCCTTCCCCCGACTCTCGCCCAGACCGCCGAGTTCAACTTGCCCCTCAAGGCCGTGAACCTCGGAAATTGGCTCGTCACCGAGGGGTGGATGATGCCTTCTCGGTTCGATGGGCTCAATGGGCAGCTTTTGGTAAGTGCTTGAAGATAAAAGGAGAAAGTATCGGCGATGTTCCGTAGATTGTTATTTCACTTTCTTTGACACACTTTTTAATCACGGTTTCGTGATTAGCATTGTTGGGCGATTGCAAAGTTTCTTCTCAGGTTCGATATGAATATATATGCCTGCACTAGATACAACTTAATTTCTAAGATATTTGAGAATGACACAGTTACAAAACGAGATGTTTGGCATATGTTTATGTGTTCTAGTACATGATTTTAACATGACATTAGTACAATTTACTCAAATAAAGTTGTCGAATGTCCCAGAACGTGTTTTTAATCAAACATTTCTTTCCAATATATTGTCAGATTTCTGATATACAAATATGAACCTGGTGTTGGTTTGATCTGTAAATATGAATTCACTATTACCCCACTCAGGATGTGCATATACACTGTCATCTGTTTGGTCTATAAACATATCACTTCACTCTTTCAATGAGATGAACCACGTCCCATTTTCCTGCTTTTGTTTCAATGGTAGGATGGGACTCAAGTGCAGTTCAAGTCGACGAAGCTAAGCAAGTTCCTGTCTGCTGAAAATGGTGGCGGAACCACCATCGTTGCCAATCGCGACCAGGCCTCTACCTGGGAAACTTTCAGGGTGTGGCTTTCTGTCTCACAGAATTGACAATCTTCTTGTAGACAAGCTCAAAAGATTCACACGCTGTCCAACATAATTTTCACTCTCTTTCTGTGGTGCAGTTGTGGAGGATTTCCGACAAAAAATTCAACCTCAGAGTTTTCAACGAGCAATTTGTTGGATTGCAAGGCCAAGGAACAACGGTTGTTGCAGTTTCTGGTAGCCCCAGTACCTCGGAGACTTTTGACATTATCAGGAATCCGAACAATCCCAATCAAGTTCGATTTCAAGCATCTAATGGGATGTTTCTCCAGGTAATTCCCCTGTTCCTGCTTCTATATGACATCAGTAGTTCCTATGGTATTGTGGTGTATATGGCTGATTCTTCGTTGTCGTAGGGGGTTGCACAACTATTTGGTCATACAATGGTTGACAGTGATTTGGTTTTCAATTCGACGGTCGATGGTCATTTGTCATCCAATCGTTGACAATTATCTCTTCACTCTGACAGTCCAAATTTTGTAGGACTAAGTTGTTGTGCACATTGTTGTGCAGAGTAGCACAGCACCGTAGAAAGTTCTTGTGTACATTACAAGTTACACGTTAGAAATTACACGAAGCTGTCTGTTGATGATTTATTGCACCCATCACGCCAATATTAGACAAAGACCCAAATAGACTTTGACAAACATAAGGAACTGTCATGCATCAGTCCAATGGCGTTTATATATAACCGTCACATGGCACTCACGTTGACATCTTCTGTCCTGTTTTGTGACGTTCTGACATGTTACAAGAACACATGTCGCACAGTGAGTGGACTAGTATTTTGCTGATGTGTAAACACTTAGGTACGTAATATTTTTTCCTGTTTTGTGACGTTCTAACATATTGCAAGGACACTTTTTCTGTACTTTGTTGACGCCAAGAGGATGAGATGAGCACCCCTAGTTTGCTTGACAAACTACAGTGACACTCCATGCAATACGACAAATATACTTACATCCTCTACTAACAATATATGCAATTTTTGCAGTGACGAGGCCTTACAAATAGAAAGGAACAATCTATTCCGTGATAACATTACTATCCAATAGAAATAAACTTTTGGATTAGAAAGCATTTCCATTCCATCATCCGGAATCCCCGGCTATATACAATTGAAGAAATCGCCATATTCTGAGATTATGAAATGGAAACAGTCACATTAAATGATGTGATTTTCTCTAACATAGTATGGATAACCAGGTAAAGTCGCTGACGGAAGTGACAGCAGATTATAGTGGAGGCTCGAGTTGGGATGATACTGACCCGTCGGTCTTTGAAATGAACATTGTCGGCGGTTTACAAGGTGAATACCAAATAACAAATGGATATGGCCCAAGTACTGCCCCAAAACTCCTACGGGTAATCCTTAATTAATTAGCTAGTGGCAAAGAAAGCATGTAACAATGATACAGTGACTAAGTAGATCAGTAATTTATTAACAAATGGGTTCTGCAGGATCATTGGAACAATTACATTACCGAGCAGGACTTCGAATTTATGGCGGCCAACGGTCTAACTGCCGTTAGGATTCCGGTAGGATGGTGGATCGCGCATGATCCAGCACCACCAATGCCTTTCGTGGGAGGCTCACTGAATGCACTGGACAATGCTTTTACGTGGGCAGAGTAAGCAACTTTTCGATCCTTTTACCTCTTATGCGAATAACTCCAACAGAAATGTTGATCCGTTGTGATCAAAGTTGCAAGAATCCTGTGAGTCTAAACTTGATAATTGAATACTTCTTTTTCCAGGAAACATGGTATGAAGGTAATAGTTGATCTCCATGCTGCTCCAGGATCTCAAAACGGCGCAGAACATAGCGCTTCAAGAGATGGATATCTAGAATGGGGTGACTCTTACATTCAGGACACTGTGAAAGTTATAGAGTTCCTAGCAGCAAGGTCTAGCAAATGAATTCTCACTTTGAACAAATCACTCATGACGTATATCTCTTAGTATTGCTGATGAATCGTAACCCATGGTATTGATATTTAGAATGCTAGATCTTATAATCCGATGATTTATAGCATGCTTCCTTATGATTGTCAAGTAGATATGGTAATTCAGGACACTATGAAAGTTATAGAGTTCCTAGCAGCAAGGTCTAGCAAATGAATTCTCACTTTGAACAAATCACTCATGACATATATCTCTTTAGTATTGCTGATGAATCGTAGCCCATGGTATTGATATTTAGAATGCTAGATCTTATAATCCGATGATTTATAGCATGCTCCCTTATGATTGTCAAGTAGATATGGTAACCATCCGGCATTGGTCGCAATCGAGCTGATGAACGAGCCTCTAGCTCCGCGTATCAAGTTAGAGGATCTTATTAAATACTATCGGCTAGGTTATGAAGCCGTGAGGAGGCACACTCCGAATGCTTATGTCATTTTGTCCAACCGGATTGGACCAGCTGATCCGCAAGAGCTCCTTGAGTTTGCGAGGGGCTTGAGCCGAGTAGTCATTGACGTGCATTACTACAACCTCTTTGATCCGAAGTTTAAACAGTGGAATCTGCAGCAGAACATTGACTACATCTATAACGATAGAGCTTCCGATCTGAGCAAAGTAACCCCAGCAAACGGCCCCTTGAGCTTTGTTGGTGAGTCCTAACATGTAGTCAGAAAGCAACAGGAGCATGTTTACATAGAACACACATACACATGACGCGCCTCACGCGCGAGAGCACATACATGTTTTGACATGTGAGCTAAATGGATTTTGCAGGGGAATGGACCTCGGCATTGGACTTTGACGGTGCAACCAAGGAGGATTCGGGAAAGTTTGCCAAGGCTCAGCAAGACGTATACGGGCGAGCCACTTTTGGGTGGGCGTATTGGTCTTATAGGTGCAAGTACGATACCTGGAATCTCAAACGGATGATTCAAGACGGTCTCATAAAGATCTAGCTTGATTCCTCATCCTTATCAAGCGGGTCATGTCATCATGAATACTGAGAACAGATTGGTAATCTGTTTACGAATATCATGTACTATCAAAAGTTGCCTTTCTGGCGACATTAGTTGAATTAAATAAGATTGAACTCGACCATCCTTCCACTACACCTTACTCGTTTGCATTCCTGAAAGATTGAACGTGACTGTTTAGCCTATTATCCTTTTCTGGTGAAAACGAGAACATTCGCCCGACAAAAAGTTCGATTTTCTCTCTCAATGCTGATGTTGGTTTCTCTGAGGAAAGATAAGGCTATGACATGTTAACAATCTTGTTAGTTAGGATGATAAAACAAAGGAAAGATAAGGCCATGACATGTAAACAATCTTGTTAGTTAGGATGATAAAACAATAGTCCCTCTATTTTTTTTTTCAGAAAATAAAAATCGCCACTTTACCCTTTTTTTTTTTTTTTGGTACTTGTATACTTTAAACCATATTAAAATCGCCACATTTCTTGGCGAAACCTCTCAGACGAAGCTGGTGATTGGCATGAAAAGAGACCTCCATGAAGTGAGGGTGTTCGAGGAGGCCATTCTGGGTGGGGTTATACACGACTTTGAACTTTGCTGAGCTGCGGTCTCTGATCTCTCGGATGCATGGAAACTCTGGCTCTGTTCGGGCTCATCTCTCTGGCTCTTCTGAACGCGAGCCCATCTCCTTCCTCTCCTCTCTCTCTCTTTCTCTCTCTGTTCTCCTCTCTTTGGTGGTTGAAGGAATTTTACCAACCACACCAGTTCACGAACACACACTCGCGCGCAAAACCGAAGCGGGAACCGAAACTGAGAGGGAGATGGGAGTGATTGAGACAATACATGTAAGACAGAGGTAAAAAAGGGTAGGGGTCAGATTTGCCGTTAGGGGAGTGATGTTGTTGACTTGGGTTTGCTCTGATCCGGATTCGAAAACCACAACGGGTAGAAATGAAAACTGTCGAGAGAAATCTACTGAGTTTGGGCAGTGTGCATCCGTGATGACGAAGGTGGTGTCAGAGGCCACGATTCTAGGACACAGTGAAGCGTCCCTGATATTAAATGCCTGCACTCTGTCGCTATTGCCTTCATTAAGC
Source organism: Syzygium aqueum (assembly GCA_031216185.1). NCBI lineage: Eukaryota > Viridiplantae > Streptophyta > Magnoliopsida > Myrtales > Myrtaceae > Syzygium > Syzygium aqueum. The sequence goes on from CM062239.1 coordinate 5,144,850, forward strand.
GCGTCGAGGTCCCGACATCAGCACAACCAGTCTCTGCAGCTTTCGTTGCCCTCTCTGAATGTATGCCTCAAATATTATTTCCTAGTCTCTATGCAACATCTCGATATTCAAAAGCCAAAAGCCCGGTTTTTCTTTTACGGGATAATGACACGAACAATTTTTAAATTTTAACCAAATGTGTAACGTGATTCCTAAATTTTTAGTTTATTCAATATATTTCCTAAACTTTAACTTAATATTTAATGTGATCTCTAAATTTTTAATTTATTCAATGTGGTCATTGGACTTTCAGTATATATTCAATATAGTCTCCAAATTAGAATTAATGGAAGGATTATATTGAATAAATATTGAACATTTTCACATATTTGAGGGAGTAAATTGACAAAAAATTCACGGACTACATTAAACAAATTAAAAGTTTAGAGACGATATTGCATATTATGTCAAAATTTAGGAACAGTTTGTGTCATTTTTCCTTCTTTTGCTGATTTGGGAGCATGTCAACAATCCCCTAGTGTCACCTCACAAACTTAACGTAGGAAACGATATGCATATATGCATTAGTTGTTAAAAGACACAAACTTGGTGGCTAACAAAGAAATCAGGAAGACAATGCAAACTTATTCTTTTGAAAGCATGAGTTATAATTTGCATGAAGTACTCAAGATCAACATTAAATTTGATTATAGCAACTCTTTTTAGCCGTTTCCTTTTCAATATAAAGAATGATAAAGGGGATTAACCATACTTCGCTATCTGAGAAGAGATTGTTGAAAATGGATGAGTATTTGGCACAATGGGGAAAAGTCGAAGATAACTCATGACGGATGAACTTACGGAGCAAGCATAACTTGAAAGCTACACTTATCGATACCTTCTTTGATAAAGAGGATTTTGTAATCATACCAGAATACTTTTAACATGACACTAATAGTCAGCTCCACGCGCAACGTGAATCGGCGCCGAAGATATGTATCCATCCCATGCGGGGCACCTGCAGCTATCGAGGCCATGGATTACCTGTTCCTTTTCTCCTTACACGTGCTCTGTCCATTGCCAAATCCGTGCCTATTTCCCAAACCCTTATCTTGTTCCGACGGTACAAGTACCTGTTCATTTTCTCTTTGCCTACTTTGGACTTGGGAGCAGTAATTCTATCTTTTCTCTACCCCTTCAAAGAAATCACCAACCACACGCCGTTCCTCCAGTATCGTTCTCTTCGAAAGTCCAAAGAGTTTTCGTATATGTAAGAGCTTTTGATGCTTCTTGGTGTATCTTCTGAACGTGTGTATTCTCTTTCCTCTGAAAAAGAAAATTGAATTTCAAAAAATAGTGAAATCAAATCCTCACGATTTGCTGGTTTCTTCAATCATTGAACAACTTTCAGCCTTGAGCTTTCGTTCTTTTTTTCGATTTGACAGAAATTAAGTTTATAGATTCCGTCTCACTAGAGGAAGCATTATCCTCTTCTTCGTCGGTTGAGTCATCCCCACAGTTGTGAGCTTTGACACTTAATCAATGTCATGAGCTCCTGTCATCAATTCGTCTAGGGTGGCTTGATGCTTTGAAGAATATACGAAAACTCCATATCCATGCCTTGAATGCATATTTCAATGTCAGAGGGGTTGGAGAGATGATATCTGCAATTAAACATGAAGATTTCGCCATCGTAGTATGTAATTGACCACAGATTCATCTTCCTCTTGGCTGATACTGGTGAGCTCGAGTTGATTTAAGTTGCAATTTTCTGTTCAAGGGAAATTTCCGAGCCATGACGTGCTAAAAATTTGAACACAAACAAATTTCAAGTCTAAAACAATACTAGAAAATTGGTGCCAAATTTGTTAATATCAAAAGATGCAGGTACAATCTCTACTTCGACAACTCGATTACAAATATATCTCTGATTTTTTGCTGCACGAAAACGTTTATTCGAGTGTCTAATTAGTTGATCTCCAATCAGACAATGGAAAATTGATTGTTTGACATCTCCGTGTCTTTGAAGCTTGAGCCGACTGAATTCAGACGAACAGTGACAAAGACGGACTTTGAAGCGTGTTCCAGTGAAACTATGATGATGTTGACGTACGCAACGGGGCTCGGAAGCTTCGTCCAACGAGACTTCGGTGTTATTCACGTCTTTGAATTCTTTGAGTTCTTCGCGCTCTTCAAGTTTGTCGCTTTCTTTGAGTTCTTTGCGTTCTTGAAACTTGAGGATGTTTGATTATGTTAGAATATTTAATGAAGAATGATATTAAAAGTGTCATAACTATTTTAAGCCGCCCACTTTGGTGCTAAAATTCTTTGTTGTATCACTTAAGCGTCACTTTAAAAAAAATTATCACTTAAGTACTAATTCTGATTTGGGACGCTAGAAATCCAACGTGGCAATATCCTAACATTTTTTCTCATCCGTGGCTCGCTGGCGTGCCCAATCTATATTAATAGCCCTAAATGACGTGGTCTAACACATGATTGCACCAAATTCAACCTTTCTTTAGACCCTAACCTCACAACAGAAGATATGGGGAAAAATTCAGCCTCATCTCAAACCCTAACCTCACAATCATGGATTTGAGGCAAAATTGGTAAGCGAAACTTACAATAAAGGTCTGCTACGTCATTGGAGCGATTTTGTCTCACTGGAATTCCGATTTTGACCATGGGATTTGAGGAAGGAGATGGAGTGTGGGGAGAAGAGGAGGACGACATCGCCCTTGCGGATGCCCATGCCAAAAAGGTGGAAGGCGGGAGTCGATAGAGTGCCAGAGCTCGCGGAAGGGGATGTAAAGGCCGGAGGGCCGTGGAGCCGCGACGCGAACAAGAGCAGATGAAGGTGGTGATGTCGAGGTAGAGGGGAATGGGTTGGTCTTGCTGTAGAAGGTGGAGTTGGGGTTGCAGAAAGCGCTTTTGAAGTAGATTTGCAATGGGTTGGCCGCCAATGAAGATGAATCCTTACTTCTTGAGAGCTTTTAGTCTCAAGCCCAGGTGATCTCTGTTATTTCATTAGAGAGAGAATAGAGAAGGAGAGAGAGAGAATATGTTTTAAGCCAGGTCATTATCCGTGTTGGACTTCGTTTGTTTACAAGAAGGCTACGTAGACATTAAAATTTCTTAAAAAAGCCACGTAAGATGCATTGCCGAAATTTGTCGCCAAAGGCACTTAAGTAATCATGTTTCCTCCAATTTGGCACTTTAGTGATTCGGCAAAAAAATTGACAGTAAAGTGAGTGCCGTATGAAAGTTATTAAACTTGTACCGTCCTTTTTTTAAATATTTAAATATTAATCAAGCTTTTATTAATAGTTTAAACTTTCATAATAGTTGGCTGTGATCTACAAAAATCTTTCCTAATATCAGAGTAGGAGGTATGAGTTCAAATCTTTTCAATACTTTATTTACCCTTTATGGGTGGCTCTATTTCTGCCTCACTCCATTTTCCATTGAAAAGACAAAATTATCCTCAATGATTCAACTGTAATTTAAAGTGTGACCCCAAATCAATTTTCTTTCCTTATTTTATTTTATTTTCATTTTCTATTTAGGATATAGTTACCATAGTTAAGCAATTCATGTTTTTTTTGTTTATTGTGGGTAATCCGTATATTTATTAAAGGCACAATGTTTTCATTTTTATTGTTGGATTTTACTTCCATAGAAATAAGTTTTGTTGAGTAAACAAGTGATGGTAATATACACAACAAAAGTGAAAGTTTATAAATAAATGATCTTATTAAAGAAGTGTCTATGTTAAAATTTTTCTAGATTTTACTTAACAACGTAGAAAGAATTAGGTTTCTTAGAAAATTTTCTTTTCAACAAAAATAATTTTACGAAAGTGATCGATTATAATAAATTAATTTTGTAGTTAATCATCCAATTCAGATTAGAATTGAAAATCATGTTTTAATTGGGTTATTTTTTTTTTCTCCAATGCCATTTTTCCCAAATTTTTGATAGAGAAAACCGGTGCTCCTTTTATAATTGAAAGTGCGGAGGATGACGGGGTTGGCATCATAGATAGAAAGACCCCGTTTGGTTTAGCATTCCCAAGAGGCTCGAAAGCCCCTTGGGGAAATGCTAGGGCGTTTGACAAGCATTCCCAATGGACTTTCGACTGAAAGCTAGCATTGGGAATGCTCAGAGCTCAAAGCTGGTCCAAACCAACTTTGGCCTTTCAGTATTTACTAAATGCTGAAAGTAATTATTTTCTTCCTAAATTACCCTTACTTATTCTTTAATATTTCGATTTTGCCCCTTGTGTTATTGTTCATATTCTTTGCAAAAGAGCAGTCGACGATACTGGATTTGGACGGCAAATGGCCGACGAGGGGCTAGCGAGGTCGCTTAACCCAGGCGACGGCTGCCTTAGGTCGCACGATCGCCCAGGTGCTGTCGGCTTGGGTCGCAGACCCTAGGCAGTCGTCGCCTGGGTTGCGCGACCTCAGGTGGCCATTGCTTGTGGTTGCTCAACCCATGCCGTCATTGCCTGGGTCGCGCAACCTTAGGCAACGGCCGCCTAGCCCAAGCAACCCCAGGCGACGGCCGCCTGAGCTTGTGCGACACAAGCAACGGTCGCCTGAGGTTGTGTGAGTCCAGGTGATGGCACTTGGGTTGTGTGACCTCAGGCCTCATTGCCTAAGGTCGGGCAACCCTTAGCTGCCTGGGTCGTGTGACAACCATCGGTGCCAGATTTGGCTCGCCGGCAACTGTAGCTCTTCGCCGGCTCTAGCGAAGGGTAACCTTTTTTTTTAATAAAAAGAAAATCCCAAAGCTCTTTGCAAAAAAAAAAAAATAGCCAAACGCCACTTGGGCCAAAGTAGATTCATAATTTTTTTTTACCAAATGTCATTTGCATTTTCCCAAGGGGGTTTAACCTAAAAGTATTTGCATTTTCCTAAGGCTTATTTACAAAGTTTAACCAAATGAGCCCAAAATAGAGGATGACGGGATGTATGGAAGAAGAAGACGAAGAAGAAAAGGGAGTGGGATGCGTAGACGAATTGCAAGGGAGGAGAATTGAGACGTCAAAAGCGTGGAAAGAAAGAAAAAAGAAGGAAAATGGAACCCGTAAGAAATCAAAGAAGAAACAAAATAAAAAAGTTGATCAAATTATAAAAAATAAAGGATCACTTTTAGAGAGCTATACAAGAAGTGGTAGCCCCCACGAGGGATACTATGGTTAAAATATGAAAAAAAGAACTGTCTAAACTAAAAGAGGAATGGAAAAAGCGTGGCCCTTATTTATCTCCTCTATTACATATTTCCATGTTAGGTTAAAGTAATCTTCACATATCTTCTCAATATGTGTCATCTCTTTTTTGAATAACCCTAACCCTACCAGTGACTCATTTCTCTAAGACAAATGATAATCTTATCATTTCTCAATATCATATGCCATGTCACAATGTATTTTCAATGAACGTTGTATGCATTGCACAGTAAGCAGCCATTGATTTCAATGAAGGGAATTGTTGCACACCGATTTTGGAAATAACTCAAATAGGTAAAACTCGTACGAGGCCATAACATGTGATGCAATCTCAAGCAAGTAATACATATAGATTGATATAGATGTATATAGATTTAGATGAGTAATAAAACTTTTAGTGATATTAGAATATTTACTTGATTTTGTATATCTCTCAGGATTATGCATATATCTCCTTTGATAGTGTACATCATCGACTTATTATATTTTGTATTATGTTTATCTTATTACCTTAAATAGTTATTCAATAAAGTTATAACTAGGCTCATGTACTATTTATCTATATATTGAAATATACAGAAAATTTCACAAATCTATTTTCTGCATTATTCTTGGCTTGGTACGAAAGCCTCCTTTCCTCAAGCAATCCTTGGGTGCACCCATGAACCCTAGCAAAATAAATCTATCCTTGCCGCTTGATAATGTTCATCTGAGTGCCTCATTCTCGTTTGAGTTAGCGCCATGGTGGTTGCGTTGCGTTATGATGTTGGCAATGCATTGCCAAGTCGAGCTATTTTTTTTTCACGAAGGTATTTTTTGACGTCGTGAAGAGGTATCTTTGCATAGTAACTTTCGCTTGCAAAGCCTGGCTTATTCTTATAGCCACACTAGCCGTATCGACTGCGTTTGTTCAATAAATGTTCCGACAGCAAAGTTGATTGCGAAGGACTCATGCTTTCCGACTCCAACAGCAAAGTAATGACGTCAACAATAACTTGAAGTGTCCATCACACGCCCCACCATGCGCCGCTTCACCTCAGATCTGTGGAGCTCATATTTTCAGCTCAACTTATCTCACGATAATCGAAGATTATGTCACGTCGTTCGAATTATTTTTCAAACTCAAGTTGATTTGTTTAAACTCACCTTGAGTTTGAGGAGATGTTAGCGATATCATGATATTTACTAGATTCTGCATATTTCTTAGGATTATGCATATATCTAATTTGATAGTGTTGTCCATATCCTTGATTGATTATATTTGATATTATGTTTATCTTATTACCTTAAATAATTATACAATAAAGCCTATAAATATACTCATGTACTATTTATCTATATATTGAAATATACAAAAAAAATTCACAAATCTATTTTCCGGATTATTCTTAATTAAGGGTCCATTTCTTTTGTGAACAACATTTTCCGGGGAAACATTTTCGTCATTTTACCACGTTTGGTTCACTTAGGAAAATGAGCCAACAAAAAATGTTTTTCTAGTAAATGGAAAATGTTTTTCTATTAAAGCTTAAATTCAGGAAAATGATTTCTTCTTTAAAAGATTCGGAAAATATTTTCCAAAATATGACTAGATATTAGTGTTTGGATCCAAAACTCCTGGGTCTTGGCGTTCAAGACTAGGCTTCCAGCAATCGGGCCCGAGTCCATCGAGACTAGGCCTAGGACCACGGTGCTTGGGCCTAGGCCCTTGACGCCTATGTCTGGGTTCATCAATGCTAGGCCCAAACCCTTGGTGCTTGTACCTAATGCTCCAGTGGTCGAACTCAGGTCCATAAAGGTTGTGCGTAGTCCCAGACGCTCAAGCTCTAGTCTCAACCCCTAGGCCCAGGTCCACAAAGATCGTGTGCGGGTCCTCAGTGTTCAAGCTCGGGTCCTTAGTTAATGGACCGTTTATTCTTATAAAAATATATTTTTTAAAACAATTGAATTTTTAATTATTTGTTATTTTTAGAAAATCAGTTTTTTTTTTATTTTTTTCTTTTCCTTTTTCTTCTTTCTCTTTTCTTTTCTTTCTTCTCTTTCCTCCTTCTTCCTCTGTCGGCTGCATGCCTCGGTGACGGTTGGCAGGCTGGTGATCAACCAAGACACAAGCCGACGAGCTCGCTAGCCCGAGCTTAGTTGAGGCTAGTGAGTTTAAGGCTTGGCTGATCTAGGAAAGCTTGAGCTTTGCCAAGGCCGGCGAGCTTGCGTTGAGCCAGATCCAAGTGAACCCAAGCTCGGCTGAGGCTAGCGAGCTCATGGCTCGACTGCCCTTGGCGGGCTTGGGCTCGGCCGAGGCCGACGATAGGCTACAAGAGTTGGCCGGCGAGCTCTCGCCTCAACCTCGTTGCCTTGCGACCTAGCCCTCAAGCTCATGCCTCTTGAGCTCGCCAGGGCGAGCTCAAGCTCACTTGTGGTTGTTGCCGGTCGGTCATGGCAGAGGAATGAGAAAAAAGAAAAGGAAAGAATAGAGAAGAGAAAAAGAAAAGAGATAAAAGAAAATTTAAATATAATTAAAAATTCAAATGTTTTAAAAATAAAATAAAAAAGAAAAGAAAAATAAACAAGAATTAAAATTTCGATTTTTTTAAAAATAGAAATTATTGAAAGATTCAATTTTTTTTTGCCTAAGATAAAGTCATGAGACTGAAATTATTTTCTAATGATATCCAAATATTATAAAACGTTTTCAATTATATATCACAAAACAAAGAAAAACTGATCATATTATTGAGTTTTTCGTGAAATAATTGCACCCTAAAACGATAAAAAGTTTCGGGAAGGTGAAATTGCAGTGTTAGTGGCGATCATCATCCGCACGAAACTAGTATGCGCATTCACCAAAATCTTGTATATGTTCGCATTAAAAGCCATTGGATACTTCAATGGTATAGCTTATATGGTTTGTTTCACATTACCACCTTCTACTAAATGCTAGTCTCATTCAAGGCTAGAGGTCCACAGCCACGTATTTCAGCTACATGATGAATGATAATTTCTAGCATGATTCGGTGCACATGAGCCCAATTCACATGTATCATTCAATGAGGTCAGCCCCATGTGAGTCTCATATGATCCAAATGGTGCATGTGCATTAGGTTCCCATGCACGAGGATCATGTAATAGTGGCTTATGATAAACTCCCTATCCTTCATGTTCATAGGTAGTTTTCCATATATGATTTTCCAAATGGCAAACTTGAGTATCACAAGTCTGGAGCAGTTGATTTGATTGTTGGGGGATTACCAACTAAGGAACTATATGTCACGTATTTGAGTCTCACAAATCATACGTAAGCTGCTCTAGTCAAGGCCACTTGCATAGGTTGAAGGTCTGAATTTAATTGGTTGATGGATCTTACAAGGTGTTCCATGAAGGTAGCCACGACTGACACTCATGTCTCTCGATAATAAAAAAAGAGAGAAGTTATTACTTGATTTATCAAACATATGGACACATACGATTTGAATTATCAATTATGTGAGTTCCATCCTCGAGCCTATGTGATCGACGATCCATATGGTTTAGTCTACATAGTCTATAGACCTGGCACAATATTATTTAAATAACTTAGGATGCATTTATTTTGCGAAAAATGAATAATTTGAAAAATATTTTTTTAAAAATGATCGTTTGCATAGTAGAAAAATAAATATAACGAGAAATATTTTCATCGTTTGTAAAGATAATTAAATATAAATTATTATCAATAATGAAAATATTTAATATTAACTAATTATGTCAAGTAAAAAAAATGATCATTTTAAAAAAATATTTTAAATTATTTATTTTTTGCGAAATAAACGGATCATTGGTGTTTCAAGTGAGTCGTGCATTGTGTTTATCAACGACAGGACTCCTCTCAAATGCGCCAACTCAAGACAACACCAAAGTCTTCTTATCCTCTCCTATCGAGTGAGTCAAGTCAAGGCATTGCCCAAGTCTGGACACCTCTCAAATGGGTCAAGTCAACGCACCACCCAAACCTAGACTCCTCTCAAACACGTCAAGCCAAGGCACAAATGAGTCAAGTCAACGCGAAAATGAGTCTAGTCAACACACCACCCATTCTTACTCTTAAGACTTTTTTGTGCAATTCTATAAGTGTGTTGGCTCACAATCTCTCTCTTAATCTCCCAGCAACAAAGAGAACCAGAAATGGCACACTGTCATCACCATCCATTTGTGCTGCTTTGTTCTCTGTGTGTGTTCCTTCCGTCGATCCTCGCCTAAACGGCCGAGTTCAACTTGCCTCTCAAGGCTGTGAACCTCATAAATGGGCTTGTCATTGAGGGGTGGATGATGCCTTCTCGTTTCGATGGACTCAATAGATAGCTTTTGGTAGTGTAAGAGTTTTCCTGATGTGAGCTACATTAATTGAGATTGTAATTTACCGTTTTACGGGATTAGTCTATTAAAGTAAGATAAAAAGATTTTTCATTAATCTATAATATGAGACTGGCTAGTGTGGGCCAAGTAAGGCCCAACCCGTGATGAGAGAGCTTCAATTAAAACTCTATAATAGTGCTTAAGTTCCTCCTTTAAGCTTGACCCACAATTATCTCACATAATGAGTAGTTGCAAAACACTATTGTGAGAGGCAATCATACAGAGGGTAACAGAGGAGAAGAACTTGTGTTGAGGATCGCCGCCATTCTGTATAAAAAATGATGGATTCCAATTTAGGTGCGCAAATCCCTTTTACTCGATTATATGTTTTCTAGATTCTAGCTATGAAGATCTCGGGTGCCGTTTTTCGCGGCCAACATATATATATATATAGGGAGAGAAATCACGTTCACACTTTATAGTGACGCATGATATGCCTGGAGTTGACTATTACTACTTCCTATCGCCAGGTATTTGACCATTCAATGAACAAAAATTATTAGGATATAGGGCGTTCGCTTTCTCCTTTAGCTGCATTAGTTCGAAACTCATAAGATTTCTCTATGGTAGTTCGAAACTCATAAGATTTCTTTATGGTACGGAATTATGTGCTCCGTTTTTCATACAACCCATTTTCATCCCCGTCGATTGGAAATTTTCTCGTCTTTTGTGTTTCTCACTTTCTTAGCACTTCTTTTACGTAATTATAGAGTAATTAATTAGATATACTCAAATATTGAAATCCTGACACACCAGTATGATCATGCCATAGAAAATTATAAAACTACGGTTTCTGCTAATCTCTTTCTTAGGAAAATTACCAAAAAAGTCTTAAATATATTGTAATTGTGTCAATTCAGTCTTAAACCTTTTTTTTTTGGCCAATTCAGTCTTAAACCTTTTGCGTTTGTGCCAATTCAGTTCATCTGGCCAATTTTGATCGGTCGACGCTGATGTTGATAACTTTTAATAATATTTTATTTTTTGGATTTATTTAGTAATTATTTCATTTTTCTTTTCTTCCTTCTTTTTTTTTTTCCCATAGTGGCTGGCGAGGGCCACGGGCAAGGGGACCTTGCCCATAGCTAGGGATGCCTAGCCTTGCCGTGGCCTCGCTCGTGGTTGGCGAGACCATGGCTGCCTGCACCCGCGGTCCCTTGGCCTTGCCCAAATCTGGGTGAGGCTAGGTGAGGGCTTTTTGGCCCTCACACAGTGGCCTGCAAGCCTATCAACCACTGTGGGGAATAAAAGAAAAGAAGGAAGAAACAAATAAAAATAAATAAAAATAAAAAATATATATATATTATTAAAAATTGTCCACGTTAGTATCTGCCGGCTGGTCAAAATTGGCTGGATGGACTAAATTAGTACAAATACAAAATGTTTAGGATTGAATTGATCCAAAAAAAGAAGATTTATGATTGAATTGACACAATTGCAATAGGTTTAAGACTTTTTTGGTAATATTCTCTATCATTCTCCCATAAAGACATTTATATTATGGATCATGCAATGAATTTTTCCAAGATGTCCCTAAGATGCTATTTAGATGACAAGGCACAGCATATTGTTGACCAGTTCTTTTTATGTTTCACTTGTATCGTTGATTCTTTCAATAGAGCCTAATCCTACCCACTAATGATCATGGAACTTGTTTTTCTCTTAGGGCATTGCAATATCGGCTTGATGACGGGGTTTCTACTTCTTTATATATAAGCGGTCTCTTTCTATCTATCAGCTTAAATTTTTGGGTTGGACTTGCTAATAGTGAGCATGGTTAACATCACTGGATCATAGGTACCCCACCTCACAGCCTTTGAATATGAGAGAGATAGTTACTAGAACTAGTCATTTGATTAACAACTAAAGCTCATCGACCAATAAAACTTACCATTCTTTGAGTGCACATTGCACCTGGTTTGCTGACGACTTTCTCTCTGTCGCGTGCTTATATTCCACCTATTACCTGGGCAAACCACGCAACTGCACGTGCATGAGACCATGTCCAAAGCCAGGTCAAGACAACATTGTGAACATCATCTCCGATGACTTCAATCAAAAGGATCACGGCTAAAGAAAGGACCAAATCAGCAAGGAGGCAACTCCTCCTTCCCATTCTCTGACCGATGGGTTACACGCTCCAATTACTTCTCTTAGTGTGATCAGCTTAATGTAGAGTTAAGAGTGAATTTGGAAGAATGCTTAAAACCTTCTTTATTCCTAAGTCCAAGACATGCAAAAAGATTGTTACATGATTATGAGCAGGAACGAGAACCAGTGACTATAATAGTAGTAACAAAAAGAAATAAACAGAAATTTATTATAAAAAAAAAGTGAATGTCCGAGTGTAAATCCAGTTCTGCGAAGTCTTATCCTGCGTCACCAATCTTTCATGCCGAGTAAAGTCAAGTTTGCTAGTATCTGCGTCTCAACTTGTCCGTGTTCTATCGATTTCACAGATAAACGGAGGATCATCGTATGATTGATCTTGTTATGGTCTCTTGAAGCCTTTTGTCTCACCACATCCCATGATCTCCAAAGGCAACTTGCCCACCTTTTCAACACCTTCTTCAAACACCACGCTAATGTAGAAAAGTTAGCCTGTAATTATCTTGAAGAATGTGATTGCCGTAATCGCTGGAAATCTCGACAGTTTTTTCTGATTTTAGGGAAAACGATCATTCATACAGTTTTCTATATTACCAGTCAGGCAGTTTCCTATATTATCATTTAGGCAGTTTCTTATATTAGTTTATTAGATGTTATATTTAATTATTCGGTTTCTATTAATATTAGGAGTCATATCTCTATATAAGATGTACGTCTTGTAATAAAAAATCATACTATCATTAAATAAAATTTCGAGTTCTTTGGAATTGTTCCAAATTTACGCTTTCTCTCTGCGTCACACGCCCATGCCCATATAAAAATGAGCCTCTATATGGCAATGGAACAACCAACCAAGTGCCCGGATTATCTGCAATAAATCTGAGGGCGGTCCACCCGTAAGGATGGACCACCACCGTGTTCTTCATGATCAGGTTCGCCAAATTGTACTTCTTTGGTTCGTTACTGACATCGAATTTCCCCATCCCATACCCAAGGACCCAGAAATCGTGGCCGTGGAGGTGCCACGGGTGCGTCTCGCTGTTGTTCACGTTCAAAGTGTTTGCATTTTGCAATATAATGTCCACTGTAGTGTTGAACTTTAGTCTATAGATTGCGTTGCTAGAGGTGGCGTTGATGTTGTTCGCGACATGGTAGATGTCGTAGTCTGCAAAGTCGTGTAGCCAGTTGGGCAGCAGGCGCTGATCGAACACGTGGTGGAGATTCTCCTTGAGGGCAATCAGGTACGGCGTGTTCGGGAGTGTGAGTGACACGTTGTTCATGGACCAACGCACATAACCGTTGATCTTGTTTTGCGTGTTGAGGAACACAATCACTCGGTCCGATTTGGGCGGTGGAGTGTGGATGTATCCTTGGCAGGCTTTGATCGCCATGCTTTCAGCCAATCGTGATGTGACGTCATTCCAAATTGGGCCGACAGGCGGATCCATGGGTGGGACCGGCTTCGGATGGCTCGGGTAATAATTGAGGACGGCCAGACCGGGAGGGGTCGTGGCATTCCGTCCAACAATGTTGGTCATGATCCAGTAATTTCTCAACAGTTCTTGGTCAATTTTGATCAAGACAGAGTATGTCTTGCCCGAGTAGATGAACAGATTTTGGACCACAATTGGCTCTACACAGTGCCCGTCTGCTTCAACTATAGTCATGTTGTGACCCTGCAAAATATAATTATATTTGTCATATTATCCAAATAGTGCATTCCAAAATACAAGTAGATATTTCACTTGATTCCGGAGAAAAACAAGAAAATCAAGTAATATCTCAAAGTGGGGGTATGTAAAGTGCATAGAACGTTGTTTAACTTTTTTGGTACAAGTGGATATTTTTATTTTCTCGGCAAGTGGACACTTTAACATTTCGTTACCGTTCCCCGACCTCTAAATTTGTGAAAATTTTTAAATATCCCAGCCAAGAAATTCAACTTATAAAGTGAAATGAAACTAAGGTGTCATTATAAAGATTCTTGTATGCAACATTACAAGATAATTTATCAAATCATCTCGTGTGTAATCCGAAATTAGATGTTAATAGGGAAGGTCATTCGTCTTCAAGACTTTGAAATCAGTCTTTGAAGCGATGAAAAAGAAGAACCAAACGAATAATCTGTAGGTGATGAAAGTTTACCTCAATTTAAAAGCTGAGAGCAGATAGAATGGTCAAACTCGAAATCCTGAGGCGATATGTTTTTCCAGGGACGACCGTTAGTATGTACGCCGAACATTCAGGATTGGCCACATTACAAGCCGATGGATCCCAGCTTGGAGGGGCCAATTTGGAGCAATTAAACTTTCCTTTCCCTTGAATTAGCAGTGACTACAATTCAAGCAACAAAAGAGAATGAAAAAGAATATGAGCAATGAGTGAAAATGATGTTTAAGTTTTGGAATTGGGAATCAAAGAAAATTACCTGAGGCTCCCCGACCCAAACGATGGGAATGGAAGAAAGACCAAAAGTTTGTTCATAAGTGCTCTGGTGGTACCAATCGCTGAGGATGATGCTCTTGTCGTAGTTGTACGCGAATGGCTCGACCACGCCATCTGGCAGTGAAACCCGAATAGATCCATACAGTCCGGCCTCTCTTTGCATCCCGTAATGAGCGTGGTACAAGTATGTTCCAGGCTACATAAGGTAAAAGTTTAGTGTCATCTAGTGCCGCCCTTGCAAGATGGGACTCTAATCATATATGTGTTCATGCCCATTGTGTATTCATCTAGCTATTCGATCTACATATGAACAAGTGTTGTTGGAAAACTTTGGGTGACAACAACATTGGGCTGCACTTGACACTTGTGAGCCCAATTTTCATGAACTATCAATGAACTTACATAAAACCTCACATGATCCGACGGTTTAGAAAAGTTTGCGTGAATATGGGTGAACGAGAATCTTTGTATTTTATATGGAAACTCACCCGATCAACAACAAAACGATAGGTAAAAGTGTCTCCAGGCAAAATGGGACACTGAGTCACAGCCCCTGTTCCATCGCTCCATGGGGTTCCAATCTGCAATTTAGTCCAACCCGAAGTCATTGTCTCATAAGCTTCTTATCATAAATCTTCATCAAACGCTTGACCGATACCTTCTTAACATATTTTCAATTTGTTTCTCTATATACCTGTCAGATTCCATGCAAATGAATTGCGAGATTCTCTGTCACCAAGCCGTTGGTAACTTCCACGACGACGGTGTCTCCCTGTTGTGCCAGAACGGCCAGACCTGGGGTCTTTCCGTTGATGGTGATGGCCAGCTTCTTGTAGCAGTCTGGTGACTTGAACTCATACTTCACGTCCCACTTGTAGTGACGAACTCTAGCCTCTGCCAATGCCATCATCGCAAAAACACATAGTAACAGTATAATTAATCGACTCATTTTTGCGCTTATGGGAATCGAACTGCACAGTGTGTATCGAAAATCGATCGAACGGATAGGGTTTGTGCAGTGACTATCGACCACAACAACAAGGATGAAAGTAGGTATTAAGATATGCCACGGTTTTAGGCACTTTGTCGGTAAGACGGAGGATGCACTTCGTTGGTATTTATACTGTCCAAAGAGACGAGTTGATTATGTCATATGATTATATGTTATGGTATTTAGTCGTAGGTATTGAACGTACGATTCAACGCTTTTTGCTCTGGCGTTTTGACCAGGGCCTGACGTATGTGATGATTAATCCTAGATATATGTCAATAAATTAAAATGCTTGGTAACTTCGGTCACCTTAAGGAGCTAAATTGTTTAATGTTGTCTTGGGAAGAAGAAAAATACATACGACTTGGCAAAAGACCAAAAACAGGAGGCGTCTAAAATGGAACTTTGTCGCGGTCTGACTCGTCCCTTACTAATGTTGATTTCTGTTTGTTAATTTTTTTGGAAAGAAGGGCGCACTTACCAAATTGGCCTCTGTCAAATTGTAGAAGTCTAGAAGAGTGGAACGATTCATTGGACCTCAATTCAATAAGGCTTGGAGCACCGCATCTTTGCGCTTTTATTTTATTTTGGGCTAATTTCCTCGTTAGAAATAAGGATATTAAAGATAAGTAATGGATATCTCGGAAAGGTTATACATAGTATGGAATTGAAATTAAAAGTATTTTGATCATAAATCTCACGGAATTAATTGAGTGGTCAAACACTTCGTTTTTTAGTCAACTGAGTTACATTTGGTAATACTAACTAAAATTTCATGTTGTTAATTTTTATAGCAGGTTTTAATTCATCAAACAATTTCGAATAAATGAGTATGTGCTTGTACTCAATGTGTTTCCGGATCTTCTTATTCTGAAAATAAACTAAGGAAATTCTAAATATGCATTCTCGGGAAAAGGAATACTACGGATTATTTTCTGTGAATAACGTATATTTTCATAAGATATTCAACAATTCTGTTTGTGATATATTGTCATAAGCTCTTGCCAAAACGAAAGGCTATACATCAAATGACTAACAAAAAGAAAAGGAAGTATTTCACAAAACAGGACGAAAATGGAATTGGAAGACAATCTTAAAGAAATTATCAATTACTCTTTACAGATAGAGATGAGCAAAGGGTGAAGAGAAGAGAAAATTTTACTCTCAAGAGAACTCTACACAATTATCTCGCTCACATTTTCCTCACCAAATCGATGACACAAAGTCATTTGATTAACCACTTTAAGTATGAGAGAGAGAGAGAGAGAGAGAGAGAGAGAGAGAGAGAGAGTTATTAGAACTAGTCATTTGATTGACCACTCTTAAAGCTCGTTGAGTAATGAAATTTACCATTTCTTTGAGTGCACATTGTACGGGTTTGCTGAGGACCCTCTCTCTGTTGCGTGCTTATATCCCACCTTTTACCTGGGCAAACCACGCAACTGCCCATGCAAGATACCATGTCCAAAGCCTGGTCAAGACAACATTGTGACCATCATCTCCAATGACTTCAATCGAAAGGATCACCGCTAAAGAAAGGACCGAATCAGCAAGGAGGCAACTACTCCTTCCCACTTTCATGTATGTGATTTTGGCGACAAATTGTCCTTGTTTTCAAGTCTAAATTTACATGTTTATGGTAAATGTGAGACATAATATTTATATCCCTAGTATAAGAGAGTTTCAAGGATTCAATTGGGTTGTAACCGCCAAAGTAGCACACTTAATTGAGTTTGAGAAATATCGGTATCATATTATGGTGGGATGTCTTCTATACTAATACATCATCATACTTCCAAAGGAGGTGATTGTTTATTAGTTCATGGAGGGACACATGCACAGCATATGCTTGAGGATTGACTAATCCTAGTGGTTCTTACACCCAAAGGTGGTGAATTCATAAAGGATGACCGCTGTCACGTGGAGAGTATACAATTGCATGTCATATATTTTGCTCAAAGGTATTTATATGATGATGTTTGTAACTTTCAAGATGTGTGCTTATACAGTTTCAAGTTACACAATACTCACATAATGCTAATTATATACATTGCTCATCAAATTAGTCACCTTCTCTAAAAACGACAACTTTATTAGGATTGAGGTTCTTTTTGGTTCATACTTTAAAAAATGGACAGAGGATTTTCTATTTGGGATCGAGCTGATGGATGTTTATATTGCTCTTACTAAGAAAAAGTAGGCAATCTCATTGTCATCAGTACGGATCTCAAGAAAGCATACTTTGCTACTTGAGAAAAGAGCAATTGGATTTGTTTGTTATCAATGAAGCAATCTATTCAAGAACACTTAAATAACGGTTTGCCAGCTAACTACACTGCTAAACAAATGATGGAAGTCTTGGTGGCTTGGAACCGTGTCTCATCTAACATTGAGATTATGATACATCTGCAAAGACTATTCAACATGAGGTATGATGGTTTTGTTGAGGTTAGGGACAAGAAGAGTAAGAGGTGCAAAAATCATACTCATAAAGAAACTCATAAAAACAATGGTCATTCTGACTATCTAGGTCCTAAGAAAGCATATTTCAAGAAGGATGATAACCGCCACTTCTTTTGTAAGAAGAGAGGTCACATAAAGAAACACTGCAATAAATATGATTCTTAGTTGTCCAAGCGTGAGCATGCACGTAATGATTCTTTGGCATTTGTCTATGAATCTAACTTATCATAAGCCTTATCTAGTTCATGGTGGCTAAATAACGGTGCAATAAATCATGTTGTGTTTACTATACAGGAGTTCATAAACCGGAAAAAGTTAAATAAGGATGAATCAAAACTCATCGTGGGAATAACAATAAAATCGATGTCGAGTTCATGGGAGATGTCATTTTAATTCTATATACTGGTTTTAATTTGATGTTAAGAAACACATTTTACATACTTCCTTTTAGACCGAACTTAATTTCCGTGTCATGTCTGAATATGTGTGTCTACTCTTTTGAAATAAAGAACAATATTGTTTCTATGTTCTTTAATTCAAATAAGGTTGGGTGCTATAATATGTCCAATGGATTGTACAAATTGTGTTTAACTCCCAATGATATATACGTTGCTTATATAGTTGAAAAAGTTATTTTCGAAAGGCCTCTACCTAAGGAACAGTCTTATGTATTGTAGTGGAAGGCTGATAAAGCCTACATTCTATCTACTCTTATAAGTAACCTAGAGACTTGCATAGACAATTATAAGGGTAAGACAACTAAGATAAAAAAAAAAAAACAACGGTCCACAGTTTTGACCTCTTGAAGATCATTCACACTTACATTAATGGACCCTAGAAGGCAACTTTGTGTAGAAATTTTTATTTTATCACATTTATTGACAACTATTTCCGATATAATTATCTATACTTAATTAAGGAAAATTTTGAGTCTCTTGACAAGTTCAAGATTTTTCGGACTGAAATCGAGAAATAGTTAGGAAAAGTCATAAAAGTTGTTAGATCAAACCGTGGCGGTGAGTATTATGGCAAACATGGCGATGCTAGATAGTTTAAAGAGCCACTTGCCAAATACTTAGAAGATTTTGGGATAATAGTTTAGTTTACTATGCTTGGGAATCCTGAACAAATTGGTATGTCCGAAAGGCGCAATCGTACATTTATGGATATGATGGAGAGTATTATTAGTAAGACCAATTTACTCGATTTTTTGTGAAGTGATGCTTTGAAAATAGCTTTCTACATTCTAAATCATATTTTTGCTAAAGTTGTTCCATTAACTCCTTTTGAGTTATAGGGATGTAAACTAAGCTCGAATCGTCTTAAAATTTGGGATGCCTTGTAGAAGTGAAGTTATATAATCTAACATTAAGTAAGTTGGACTTTGGAATCACTGGATGTTACTTTGTATCTTACCTAGATCATTCAAAGAGATATCGGTTTTATAATCCTAATGAAGGCACAAGAATTATGGAATCACAGACAGCGCCGTTTATGGAATTTGATGTAACTGAAGAAGGTAGCTACTCATAGGCTATTAAGGATAACGGTACAGTGGAGACTATTGTGTCTATTTGTCTGCTTATACAAACAATTGTGGACGCTTCTACACGACATACTGAGCCTATTGCGACTTAGGATCTTGTTATGAAGACAGTTCCTAATGAAGTTCTTCAAACCTCTCAGGTGCAACATGCGGTTGTAGTAGTTATACTTAAGAGATCAATCTGGTAGAGACAATCAGTCATACCACCAGACTATATGGTTTATTTGGAAGAGCTTGACTATAACATCGACTGTGTGGTTGATCCAACGACTTATGCAAATGTTGTTTTTTGTCCTTAGTAAGATTTGTGATTGGATGCAATGAAAAACGAAATGCAATCTATGAAACATAATGGTGTTTGGGAGCTTGCTGAATTGCCTAAAGGTCATAAGTCCATTGACTGCAAATAGGTGTACAAGACTAAAAGGGACTCCTCCAAAGGAAAGATTAAAAAGTTCAAAACCAGACTGGTAGTAAAAGGTTTGACCTAGTCTCTTTTAAGGATCTTTTTAGAGTGATCATGGCATTAGTTGCTCATTTTGATATAGAGTTACACCAAATAGATGTTAAAACTGCTTTTCTGAATGGAGACCTTGATGAGGATGTTTATATGGTGTAACCTAAGGGCTTTGCAGTAGATGATTCAGGTAAGTTTTTGTGTAGATTGAAAAAGGAAATTTATAACCTCAAGCAAACTTTTAGACAATAGTACTTAAAGTTTCACAATGTTGTCACTTCTTTTGATTTTGTTGAGAACAAAGTGAATTAGTGTATATACTATATAAGGTCAGTTAGAGGAAACTTATTTTTCTCGTACTCTATATAGACGATATCTTGTTTATGAGTAGTGATATTGGATTATTGCATGAGATAAAATGAATGTTGTCGAAGAATTTGACATGAGGGACCTTGGTGAGGCGTTTTTTTTTTTTTGACATTGAGATCCATAAGGATCGTTTTCGTCATATATTGTGTTTATCTCAAAAGGCATACGTTGATTGTATTTTGGAAAGATTCGGTATGTAGGATTACCAGCCAGGAATTGTTCCAGTCATTAAAGGTAATAAGCTAAGTCTATCATAGTATCATAATTCAGTTATTAAGAAAGTACGAATGAATGGTGTACCTTATGCTAGTGCACTTGGAAGTATCATGTATGTTCAAGTTTGCACTAGATTAGACATTGCTATTGCAATAGTACTTCTAGGCATATATCAGTCAACTCTAGGACATAATAACTAAGTTGCTGTCAAGAAGGTTTTGAGGTACTTAAAGAGAACAAGAGGCTATAGGAAGATTTACAGACATGTATAAGACCTGCAGCTAGTAGGGTATTCTAATGCAGATTTTGCTAGCTGTTAGGATGGCATGAAGTTGACAACATGTTACATCTTTATGTTAGCAGGAGGTACAATATCATAGAAAAGTGAGAAACATAAATTTATATCATCATCTACCATGTAAGCTGAGTTTATAACATGTTTTTTGGCAGCTACTCAGGCTATTTGGCTCCGGAACCTCATTAGGGAGTTGACCGTATTTAATTTTGTAGACATGCTCATATAGTTGTATTGTGACAATAACTTTGTATTGTATTAACAGGAAGATAGGTCTCAAGGGTCTAAGTATATAGCAATAAGTTTTGACCATAAAAGTAACAGTTCAGAATAGTAACATTAGAGTATAGCATATTCTCACAGATAATATGATTAAAGATCTACTCACTAAAGGCCTTCGTTTTTGTGTGTTTGAGCGACATATCATTAGCATGGGCTTAGGAACATCACGGGATGCTATTATTTAGTACAACATATTCTCACATATGATATTCTCACGACAGATTGGTTTGATATTTAAATATGAACTCTATTAGTCCACTCCCTAGGAGCATATAAACTGTTATTAGTTTGGTCTACCAAAATATCACTTCACTCTTTCAATGATAAGAACCAAATCCCATTTTTTTGCGTTTGTTTTAATGGTAGGATGGGACTCAAGTTCAGTTCAAGTCAACGAAGCTGAGGAAATTCCTGTGCGCTGAAAATAGCGGCAAAGCCACCTTTGTCGCCAACCGTGACCAGGCCTGGCTGGGAAACATTCAGGGTATTGCTCTCTGCCTTGCAAAGTCAATTATCGACTTGTAGACAAGCGCAAAAGATTCACACGTTTCTCCACCATAATTTTTGCTCTCTTTCTATGGTGCAGCTGTGGAGGATTTCCGACAAAAAATTCAACCTCAGAGTTTTCAACAAGCAATTTGTTGGATTGCAAGACCAAGGAACAACGGTTGTAGCAGTTTCCAGTACTCCGTGTACCTCAGTGACTTTTGACATTATAAGGAAACCAAACGATCCCATTCGAGTGCGACTCCGAGCATGTAATGGGAGCTTTCTCCAGGTAATTGCCCCTATTCCAGCTCCTATATGATTTCCAATAGTCTCATATGTATTATGGTGTACGTGGCTCATTCTTCGGTGCTGGGGGTTGCGCAACAATTTTGTCGCGGCCCATACAACGGTTAACAGTGTGTTGTTTTTTATTCGACGGTTGATGGTGATTTGTCATCCCATGGTTGACAATCATTTCTTCACTCCAAAGGTCCAAATTTTGCAGGACTACGTTGTTGTGATCATCGGCCAAGTCCCATGCATTCGGCCACGATCATCGGCCACGTCCCATGCACTCAGCCACAATGCTTGGGCACGACGCATGGCCATGAACAATGCCCGGGCATGATGCACAGGCGTGACCCTCGGCCATGAACGAACGATGCACGGGCGCGATGCTCGGCCATGAATGAACAGCACAACACTTAGAAAGTCCTTGCGTACATTATAAGGTACACTGCAGAAATTACACTAAGCTATCTGTTGCTGATTTATTGCACCCTATGAAGCACCAACACGACGGGGAGGCGACCGTGTCGGTGTCGGACACGCGGTATCCCACACACGGTCAACGTGCTGGACACACCGGCGACACGCATGTCCCTTCGTTACCGAGAGAGATGAGGAAGAAGTTGCAGCCGAGAGAGATGAGGAAGAAGGTGCAGAGCTCTAGCGCTGAGGACTACGCCCTCCATGCCATCATCTCCTTCGCCTCCCGCTTCTCTGGCACCGAGTATGATGCCCTTCATGCCGTCATCTCCTTTGCCTCACGCTTCGCCGGTGACGGAGTAGAAGGAAGAGGTGGGAGGAGCCCACGGGTCGTGCGGAGGAGGAAGCTGGAGAGAGGAGGAGGCGAAGGGATAGAGAAGCTATTAGGATTTTGACAAAGTGGAAGTGGGCTGGGCTTCTAACAATGGGCTGCTTTTTAATTTTTGATCTCGTACTTTCCTTTTTTTCAAATTTGATTATTTATTTTTAGTTTCTTAACTAATATATTTATTTATACATAATTATTTTTTGAAAATTTATGTGTATAATTTTTTAGGGTAAATTCATTCTTGGCTTTTTATTATTGTTTATTTACTTATTTGAATCAAATTTCAAAATGGTAATTTATCATGTATATATAAAAATATATATTTAATATACAACGTGTTCCAACATGTCGAAATTTTCTATTTTTTGAGAGATAACGTGTCGCGTGTCGTGTCGTATTGCATATCGTGTGTTGGTGCTACTTAGATTGCAGCTACAACCCTCATAGTAGACAAATATCCTAATAAACTTTGACAAACATAAGAATCTATGTCAAATGAATATTAGTGCAGAGTAACAACATGTTAGGAGTGAACTCCACAACAATTTATAATTATTTGTTATTTATTTCTTTGTGATTGAGAACATGCATGCTGTCAATCTTACAATAGATTTAATTATTTCTCTTACTTAAATGTGTAAGATATTTCAGAACCATACGATTACAAAACAACAATGAAAATATGCATGCAGATGTAAGTGCTGTCATTAGTCTGGTCTATCAAAGTATCACTTCGCTCTTTCAATGAGATGAATAAAATCCCATTTTTTTGCGTTTGTTTTAATGGTAGGATGGGACTCAAGTGCAGTTCAAGTCGACGAAGCTGGGGAAATTCCTGTGCGCTGACGGAGCCACCATCGTTGCCAACAGTGACAGGGCCGCCGGCTGGGAAACTTTCAGGGTATGGCTTTGTCTTACAAAATCGACTATCGACGTGTAGACAAGCTCAAAAGATTCACACGTCATCCACCAAAATTTTTGCTCTCTTCTATGGTGCAGCTGTGGAGGATTTCCGACACAAAATTCAATCAGAGCTTTCAACAAGCATTTCGTTGGATTGAATGGCCAAAGCAGAATGGTTGTAGCAGTTTCTGGTACTCCGAGTACCTCAGAGACTTTTGACAATATAAGGAACCCGAACAATCCCAATCAAGTGCGACTCCGAGCATCTAATGAATTGTTTCTCCAGGCAATTCCCCCTATTCCAGCTTCTATAAGACTTCCATAGTCCCTATGGTATTATGGCGTACACGGCTCATTCTTTGGTGCCTGGCATTGCACGACATTTTTTTGTGGTCATCCAACGGTTCACAGTGAGAAGTTTTTGATTCGACGGTTGATGGTGATTTTGTCATTCCATGGTTGACAATAGTTTCTTCACTCCGACAGTCCAAATATTTCAGGACTACGTCGGTGTGCAGAACAGCGCGACACGTAGAAAGTACTTGCGTACATTAAAACGTACCCTGCAGAAATTCCACGAAGCTATCTGTTGCTGATCTATTGCATCTATCACCCTAATATTGGATAAAGACCCCAATAAACTTTGACAAACATAAGAAACTATGTCAAATGAACATTAGTACATGGCGTTTCTGTGAAACTGTCACTTGGCACTCGCGTTGGCATATCCTATTCTAAGACGTTCCAGCATGTTACTGGACACTTTCTGTACTTTGTTGACACTACGAGGACGTGATGAACACCCCTAGTTTGTTTGAGAAACAACAGCGACACTCCATGCAATATGACAAATGTACTACATCCTCTACAGATAATCTGTCCACATTTTGCAATGAAAAGGCTTCATATAAAGAAAGGAGCAGTCATTTCCGCGATAACATTACTTTACTCTTTAATCAAAATGAACTTTTGGACTACAAGAGCATTTCCATTCCATTATCCATAATCCCCGACCAAATAAAATAGAAGAAATCTCTTAACCAAAAAATAAAAATAAAATAGAAGAAATCATCGTACTCCTCGATTATTGAACGGATACTGTCACATTGATTGATGTAATTTTTTTTTCTAACATTGTATGCTTGATCAGGTAAAGTCGCTGACCAATGTGGCGGCAGATAATAGTGGAGAAACGAGGTGGAATGATGATGACCCGTCTGTCTTCGAAATGAAGACTGTTGGCGGCTTACAAGGCAAATACCAGATAACAAATGGCGATGGCCCCGATACCGCCACACAACTCTTACGGGTATTGATTAGTGGCAAAGAAAGGATGTAATAAGTATACAGAGACAAAGTAGATCAGTAATCTAT
Source organism: Syzygium aqueum (assembly GCA_031216185.1). Lineage (NCBI taxonomy): Eukaryota > Viridiplantae > Streptophyta > Magnoliopsida > Myrtales > Myrtaceae > Syzygium > Syzygium aqueum. The sequence goes on from CM062239.1 coordinate 5,169,489, forward strand.
TAACAAACGTGCTTGGCAGGATCATTGGAAAACTTACATTACCGAGCAGGACTTCCAATTTATGGCGGCCAAAAATCTAACTGTTGTGAGAATTCCGGTAGGATGGTGGATCGCATATGATCCAACACCGCCGAAGCCTTTTGTGGGAGGCTCGCTGTATAAACTGGACAATGCTTTTACATGGGCAGCGTAAGCAACTTTTCAATCCTTTACATTTTATGCCAATAACTCTGATAGAAAATTGGATCAGTCGTGATCGAAATTGAAAGAATCCTCTAACCTTGAATAATTGAATATTCCTTTGACAGGAATAATAATATGAAAATAATAGTTGATCTCCATGCTGCTCCAGGATCTCAAAACGGCGAATCTGATAGCGTGTCGAGAGATGGATTTATGGAATGGGGGGACTCTTACATTCAGGACACTGAAAGTTATAGAATTCCTAGCAGAAAGGTCTAGGAAATGAATTCTCACTTTGGACATATCACTCATGACACATATCTCATTAGTATTTCGATGAATTGGATTCATTGGTGTTGATAGAAACACGCTAGATCTTACCTAATTTGTTTTCCTAAAGCATGCTCATTTATGATTTTCAAGTAGATATGGCAACAATTCGGCATCGGTCACAATTGAGCTGATGAATGAGCCTCGCGCCCTGGATATCAAGTTGGACGATCTTGTTAATTACTACCGGTTAGGTTATGATGCCGTGAGGAGGCACACTCAGGATGCTTATGTGATCCTGTCTAACCGGTTGGGACCAGCCGACCAGCAAGAGCTCATTCAGTTTAGGAGAGGCCTTAGCCGAGTGGTCATCGATGTGCATTACTACAACCTCCATGATCCAAAGTTTAAGCAGTGGAATCTGCAGCAGAACATTGGCTACATCTATGTTGACAGAGAGATCGATCTCAGCAAAGTAAACCAACCAAATGGCCCCTTGATCTTTGTTGGTGAGTCCTAATGCGTGGTCAGAAAGCGACATGACCACGTATTATATCGAACACACAGATACACACGGCGCGAGCGCACAAGAGCACCAATATGTTATGACCTCTGTGAGCTAAAATGGGTTTTGCAGGGGAATGGACCTCGGCATTGGACTTCAGCGGGGCAACAAAGGAGGACTCCCTTAGATTCGCCAAGGCTCAGCAAGTCGTGTATGGGCAGGCCACTTTCGGGTGGGCGTATTGGTCCTACAAGTGCCAGTACGATGCCTGGAGTCTCGAACAGATGATGGAAGACGGTCTCATAGTGATCGGAACATGACTCTGTTCTGTAGTTGCTCGTGCTCATCAAGCGGGTCATGTCATCATGAATACTAAGAATAAAAAGTTTGGTAATGTGCTTACGGAATGTATGCATTCCATCAAAAGTTGCCACTATGGTGACAGTGACAATATTAAATAAGATCGAACTTGAGACTGCTTCCACTACCACCACATCCTACTTTATTACCTACCAATATAGATTGAACGTGACTAATTAGCCTACTATCGTGGCGAAAAATAGCACATTCACCGATAAAAATCATAGTTAGTTAGGATAATAGAAACAGTAGTCCCCCCATTTAAAAATAAATAAAAATCGCCATTTAAGTTTATTTTTTTTGGTTAAAATGGCCCTTGTATTTTTTTTAGCGAAAGAACTGAGCGAAATGCTAATCCATCATCCCACGCGTAATCCGAGCACCCGATTTAAGGTTTTTAGGTTTTTGCATTCTAATTAGTCCCACCAATAATCGAGTCCCGAACTTAAGATTTCTAGGATTTCGTACACCAGTTTCCTCCACACATTTATTTAGATTTGCAATCGACATGAGTTTTCCGAATCGATCCCTGGTAACTCTAATTTGGTGTTTTAATTTTACAATTAAATTTATATATCGTAGATTATCTGAACCTAAGATTTGGAAAAACTCTAAAGTTGTGTTTGGCCATCTGGAGTTTTAGTCAAGGTAAAACTAGATAGGATAAGATAAGAAATCCAAGAATTTTGTCTTATTCTATTTACTGTTTGGTGGACTAAGGATGTAAAGTCGAATAAGACGAAGGGATAATGATACAAATAGTATTTGAACTTTGGCTTAATATATAATTTGGTCCCTAAACTTTTAATTTGTTTAATGTAGTCCCTGAACTTTAGTCTAATATTCAATGCGGTCCCTAAACTTTTAATTTGTTCAATGTAATCCCTCAAATTTTGGTATATGTTCAATTTAGTCCCTAAACTATATGAAAATGTACAATGTAGTCCCTAAACTTGAATTTATTGAAGGACTACATTGAACATTTTTATATAGTTCAGGGACTATATTGAACATGTACCAAAAGTTAGGATTACATTGAACAAATTGAAAAGTTCAGGGATCACATTGAACATTATGTTAAAGTTCAAAGACTACATTGAATAAATTAAAAGTTCAAGGATCAAATTACATATTGAGTCAAAGTTCAAAGACTATGTGTTATTTTTCCTAAGAAGAATTTGCAATAGAGTATGATTTTCTCATAATAGCTGTGGGAGCCTGTGCAAATACATTCAACACGCCTCGTGTCGAGGAGAATACCCATTTCTTGAAGGTATATGTATCACTTAAGATAAGATGCTGATTTGGTCTACTTTGTTATCAGATTGATGTGCTTCTCGGCTGGACAGTGGAGTTTGCGGCAGGGTTTCGTGACTTTGCAATTGAAGATCTTGCCCAACTATAGGAGTCAAAGACCTTGTGAAGATTACACTTCTTGAAGCAAGAGATCATATTTTGAAAATAGGAGGAGAATTATGTGATTTAAAATTCATTTGTTTCTGTGTTTGGACTTTGTTTTTGTTTTTTAGGTTAGCAGCAAAATTTTTCGAAGCTCGTGCTATGGTCTCTGCTGATTTTTCATTGATCAAGTGAAAAATATACTCCTAGTTTTGCTCATCTTCCCACGGGCCGGTCACTTGTGCCGGAGAGGTGGCCTGCCGCCAGGGAGGCGGTTGGGCACAGCGTAGAGGCAGTTGGGGATGGCGAAGAGGTGGCTAGGCACAAAGAAGAGGCAGGGATTGTGGGAAAAATTTGTCTTCTCATGTGTTGCTCTTTTAAGAAATCCTATCCGGCTCAATTCTACCTTCTCTCTGGAATTATTTTATCCTGAATATATCCCCTTTTATCCTATCCTAAACAGCTACCAACCACAGAATAGGATAAAATAAATCCTATCGTGGCTTTTGTTCGGTCGATCAAACATAGCCTAAGAGCCAGGTGCTATTAGTTGGTGACCCTAACTTGCAAAGTTTGAGATGTTATTGACCGGTGACTCCATAAGAGATGTTAGAAACAACATAATGGGTTAAAAGGACTCTTTTGGTTAAGTCTTCGTACCCATGGCAACCACGGAGGACCTCATCGTGGTCACCGCCTCGATGGTGGCAATTTATTGTTTGACACATGTGACCACCCCAACGGAGTGGTTGGATGCGCAGCCGGCCACCGTGTTGGCCCAATGGATCTCCAAGATCTGAGAGTTAGAGAGGGAAAGTTGGCCATGACTGAGGGGCCGGCACCCCTGTGAGTTGAGATGTGACAGCTATAACTCACAACGGGATAGCCACAACTTGCTACCCAACTTGCTACCCAACGGCCACGGCTCAAGATGCGACTACGGCGACTTGCCGGAAGCAACGGCTTGCGAGGTACCCTTTTTACATCTGAGAAGGGCGAGAGGGAAGTGTAAACATTGAACGTGAGAGAGAGATTAGAAGGGTTTACAAGCCTCCCTTGTTACGGTCAACGTTGGTTCGAGACTAAAATCGTCTTTTGGCAAAGTCCCTGTGATGGTTCAAATGATATCAATACACGTAATATGACCATGCAATAACTTCTCATCATAGATTATACAAATATATCGGAAAATTGTCCAAAAAGTGCTAAACCTATTGCATTTTTATCGATTCAGTCCTAAACCTTTCAAGTTTGCCAATTGACTCCTAATCCTGGTCACTTCTTGCCAATTGAGTTCATCCGATCAATTTTGACTGGAAATTACTAACGTGGACGTCGGCCACATGTCACTGACGTAGACATTTTTAAATAATATTTTAATAATTTTCTGAAATTTTTTATGATTTTTTTCTCTGTTTTCCTTTTATCTTTTTTTTTTTGGAGTTAGGGCTTGCGAGCATCGCCGGCCCTTGTCTATTACCGATGAGGGTCGGCTACCCACCCTTGCCGGCCCTAACGCCAAAGTTCGGGAATAAATCAAAAATGAGTTGTTCTCGTAATTGGATGAGACGGTTCATGGCAAAGTAAATCTCAGGAATAAATCCAATGTTCTCATAATGGACAAAGGCAACATTAATATCAATTCAAAAGATGGTACTAATATTATTGTTGCATATGTTTATTTTGTAATAAGACTTTTTTGGAAGTTGGCCAACTTTCCGAGAAAGGTCACAAAGTTCACATTGAAATTGGAGTTTGCACTATCAAAGAAGTAAACAATAAGCTGATCACGACGATGCAGATGACGAAGAACCATATGTACCCTTTGATTCCTCATATGAAGAGAACCTCTTGAGTTTCCAAGCAGTGATGAAAGATAGCAACTAGTTGTGGCATCTTCGATTTGGTCATCTAAATTTTCGTGGACTAAAAGTACTGGTCCATAAAACGATGGTGACCGGCTTGCCTCTTATTGATAGTCCAAAACGCTTATGTGAAGGATGTCTTGTCAGAAAACTACATGAAGAAACTTTTCCAATTGGAAAAGCCGAAAGAGCAAAACAACCTTTGGAGTTGGTACTTACAAACATCCATGGCCCTGTTGAGGAGGAATTAGTTAGACAAAAAGAGTACATGTTAATTTTTGCGGATGATTTTACCATAAAAACATGGATATATTTTTTGAGAGAACAATCCAAAACTTTCAGCAAGCTTAAAGAATTTAAAGTCTATATTGAGAAACATAATGGCTTTACTATAAAGACGTCGAAATCATGGAGTGAAATGTTAGTTGATCGCCAATTATACTACTCAACAAAATAGTATAACAGAAAAAAAGAATATGCAGGATTTTAGGAAATAGGCTGTCCATATACAGAAAGTGGCAAAAGGCATATTGGGGACAAGATTTCTCTTTTGCAAAATTAATTTGTTGCAGATAATACACATCGATTTAATGGAATTTCCTAGCATTGAAGGAAAAATATCTTATTCAATCACCAAAAAATGGTGACCCAAATCTCTAATAATGAAATTACTATTATTCATTTCAATTCGCATGACTACTTATAACCAAGTATTACCTAAGAACTTCAACAGTTCAGATTTGCGTATCGTGTCCGGCTTCAAGCTACCTGATCAAAGCATCATGAAGAACTCCTTCGACACCATCCGCATGATCTTTTTCGGCCTCGTCCTGTCTTATATTCTGGTAATGTCGAACTATGCTCGCTAAGATGATCTATATATCCAAGTGTTCACATCATACGCCATCTTGTCCTCAATATTCTTTTCGTCGCTTCAATGGTTCAGGCAAATGAGCATCAGATGGTCTCTGCGGAGAAAGACATAACCGAAACGTGCGATCTGGCCATTAACATTCCGCACTGCGTCGACGCTCGTTGCGCAGCCAAGTGCAAAACTGCTTCTTACGTACAGCCGGCTACCGGACGCTGCACGGACCCGAACACCTGCACATGTTCTCACCCTTGCAGTGGATAATCTGTCGGTGTATATGTCAAAGTCCACTATTTCATGTCAATAAAATATAAATGAATTGTTTACCTCTTTTGTTATCCTTTCGATGGCGACACAGACAATTGTCACTGCAAAAAAAAACAAAGGTTTTAGCCACGATTTTGCCATGACACGAAAAATTTGACAAAATTCGTGGCTAAAAGAATTTGCGACGAAAAAAATTTCGTCGCTAATTCGGCATCGCAAAATTTAGCCACGAAAAATTTCAATTTTCATTGCTAATTAGCCACGAAAAAAAATTCGTGGCAAAATTCGTCGCTAATTATTCGTGGCAATTTTCGTGGCTAAATTGCGACGAAAAAAAAATTCATGATAAAATTTGTGGCTAATTATTTGTGGCGAAATTTGTCGCTAATTTGCCACGAACTTTGTTAGTGGCAAAATTCGTCGCTAAATATTCGTGGCAAAATCCGTCGCTAATTTGCCACGAACTTTAAAAGAATTTGCGACGAAATTAGCGACGAAAAAAATTTTATCGCTAATTCGGCATCGCAAAATTTAGCCATGAAAAATTTCAATTTTCGTTGCTAATTAGGCACGAAAAAAAAATTCGTGACAAAATTCGTCGCTAATTATTCGCAGGTAAATTGCGACGAAAAAAAATTCATGGCTAATTATTCGTGGCATAATGCGTCGCTAAATATTCGTGGCAAAATTCATCGCTAATTTGCCACAAACTGTATTCGTGGCTAAAATAATTTGGCATCGCAAAATTTAGCCACGAAAAATTTTAATTTTCGTTGATAATTAGCCATGAAAAAAAATTCGTGGCTAATTATTCATGGCAAAATTCGTCGCTAATTTGCCACGAACTGTATTCATGGTAAAAGTCATCCCTAAATATTCGTGGCAAAAATCGTTGCTAATTATTCGTGGCAAAATTTATCGCTAATTTGCCGCAAATTTTTTTCGTGGCAAAATTTGTCGATAATTTGCCAGGAACTTTTTTTTTGTTAGCGACAAAGTCTATATTCGTGGCAAAATTCATTGCTAATTTGCCAAGAAACTTTTTTTTTGCGTCGTTAAATTGCAACGAAATCTATACGTCGCGAATTTGCGAAGAATTGTTTTGTTTTAGTTAGCAAGTTTGCGAAGAATATTGTTTAGGGACGATTTCGATTTTAAATCTAATTAGCAGCAAAATTAATTGCTAAAATATATATTTAACATTGCAGCTCCAAAGAGAATCTACAATAATGGAGTTTCAATATGAACAATCCCTCCCCTAATCTAAACTGACTTTAAATAATAGTGTAGTTGTGATTCCCATGGTACTGGTGGGTATCTTCACTGAAGCCCCTTTCGTACCCAGAGGGAGCAGCTGGTCTTGGTCCATTAACCGCATAATATCCTGGAAAGTTTCGATTGCGTGGTGGTTCCAAGATGCCAGAGGATTGATTGTTGTTCAACTTGATATTTAGTGTACTCTTGACAAGACGATGAGCTGCTTCTCCCAGCATTGGACCGACCATTGCTCCAGGTACTGATGGCTTGCAAGATTACAAGCACTGCATTTAGATAGGGAGAGAAAAGAAAGAAGCGTCTCTAAAAAGAAACAACAGGGGAAAACGATCTCTAAAGATTCCACAAACACACTCAATAGCCTGTAGGAGTAACCAAAATTTTATTCCAAATGTCCCTGATTTCAAGTTCATTCTCAACTGCAAAATCTATTGCACCACAAGCCTATAAATTGATACAAACCACCAATGCAGTAGCAGAAATACAAAACAAACAGATAGAGACATCAACCGAGACAGCAAGACCATCAGAATTCATGTTGAGTAGATCACTCCCAATTGGAGAGGCCAAAGGGAGGGGGAAAGAAAATCAAGAGAGATCGGGAGATAAATCAAAATGATCTTTCACATCCAGAAAATCATGAGTGTTCTGGAAATAAATCACCGTGATTTTCATATTGTGCAATTCCAATTGGGATTGCATTTGCTCCTATAAATAGGAGTCCTCCTCAATGGAGAGAAATACACAAAAAGCAAGAAGATCAGAGTATAGCGGAAGAAACAATCTTCTTCTTCCTACCTTACCCAAAAAAAAAAAAATCTTCTTCTTCCAAGAGAGTTATCTTCGAGAGAGTTATTCAGTTTGTGAGAGATTCAGATTCACAAATTGAAGATAGTAAGAGATCCACCTTAGGATGAAGTTGTATTCCATTATTTATCATAGTGGAAGTTTGAAGTGGACCACGATCCCATGGTTTTTCCCTTCACCTTGGAGGGTTTCCACGTTAAAATTCTGGTGTTATTTATTATTCGTCTTTACCGCTTTCATCAAATATTTTATCCTATTTAATTGTCACAGAAATAGTACTGAGAAAATTATCCGGGCTTTTTCACAAATATTGTTCTTTTTTTCCCAACAATTCATTCTCACCTTTCTCTTCCATTCTGGCGCCTACCACCGTTATCTTCATGCCATAACACAGGGAATGGCTTGATATCCAAAGGTCCTAAAACCTATAAAAGTGAACAAGTGAGCCATCCATTTTCTTGTCATGACATCCAACATAAAGAGGCCTAAACAGTAATTTGAAAAAGGTTCTCCCATATGAAATATTCCGCGCTTTTCAACCGTATTGATATTTCATAGAAATGTTGAAAGGGAAAAGGCCTCATGTAACATCAAACACAAAGCCCTACATAATACACATAACGTTTTTCCAATTATATTGTATACGTTGAGAACAAAATACAAATATTTGCTTTTAGATTAACATATATGAACCAGTAAGAGCATCATGCACCTTTGGAGGAATGACAACACCAGCAGGTGGTCTGGGGATGTGCTTGTGCTTTGCAAGATTGAGATAAGTAACATTACTGTAAAGCAATAGGGATTGTGAATGATTCAAGTTTGTCACCCAAGAATTACAAAAGCAAATAAGAAACTTACTATACTTGATTGTTGACAATATCCTCCAATCCATGGATAGGCGAAGGAATTACATTGGTCAGTACATTCCTCTCACTTAGCCAGAGGAATCCGTTCATTCTACCGCTGTAAAAGATTTGCAAAAAATGAATGCAGCAAAATATAAAGTTACCCAATGGCAGCCTCGTCAAAATTTTCGCACAACATTCTATGCAAGAAAAAGGCATACTGACGTAACATTTGTGTCAATTGGTATAGGATATCTTTCATATGGCCCTAATTGATAGCTTAATCGGTAGTACATATGAACTTGTAGTGACAAAGGATGAACCGGACGAACATACAGCAAATCGAACATCACACCAATTCGAAGTTGCTCCTCCTTCTATATAAACCAGGTCAAACTATGAGCATTCTCGAGCATCATGAGAAAGAAAATTGAATTACATAGGAGTTGCGGATAACAATGCCACCTAAGAAAAATCATGAGCTGATGTTTGAAAAAAGAAAGTCAAAAGGCAGAAACAACATCGATGACTCTTGGAGTTCAACAAGGTCAGCCTACAAAATTCCACCTCCACAGAACATGACACTCCTTGCCACAACCCTAAGCTAAGCTCAGAATTGATCAAGTAATGGTCTCCAAATAAGCAGGAAAATATCCTTGCCACAATATTAAGAAACAGTGAAGCATGGAAGTGCTATTAAAAGGCTTTATCAAAACATTTTCATTCGAATACAAATGTTTAGTATCCCTGGACCAAAAACTCAGAATGCGCACTCATTAAAAAAACTCATTCATCCAATATGAGTCTTGCAAAAGAGCATCTTGATTAAATGTTAATACACAATAGAAAATGTCAACGTTAAAGAAAGATAGAAAGTAGCTATGACAGTCCGGTCAGGAGAAGGAAAATAAAATTCAAGATAAGAACTTTCTCACTATTAAAGAGACTTCCAGTTTCCTTGTTTCAGTGAGCAATTTCTTCTCGTCGATGAACGGCAATTTGGCAACACCCTTATTCAAGAAAGATACACTTTCCATTATTCACACAAGATAGCCACAGCAAGAACAATGTCAGGACAAGTTAGACCCATACCTGCCATGCGGATTTCTTTCCATTCATGTCAATCTCGAATCTGTCAACATAATGACAAGGAAAAGTTTTTGAGAGAGAGAGAGAGAGTTGCATTGATAAGTATTACCTGCTCCTGGTTAGTATACCTGAAGGATAAAAGTCAAGGATTGGTGAGGATGGATCCGTCATCAATCTCCTGTACTGTTCTGGCAGAGCACTTGCGCTGCAACACCAGATATGAGCTGTCTAAGCAGAAAATCTGAACTACCAAAATGACTCGCATAACGGTCCTCAATATTATCAAAAGCATAATAAAACAAAAAGAAACCTTGCAGATGGTAAGGTTCCCATGAGAAGATATGCTTCACTGTCCTCAATATTTTTACTGGACGAGATATGAGTAATACTTCTTCAGTAGGACATTGCAACATGATGAGAAGATATGCAACAAATTATTTGAACACAATTGCAAGGGCCGTTCACCATAGCTCTCAAATGACCAGTGAAATTTGCCAAGGAATCGCTTCTCAAACAATTGGCAACAGATAAATCACATTATTGAATTCATTAATGAAGCACTAGCCACAACATCCAAACTCGAGGCAACCTTGTACCTTCTTAACTACACAACAGGGAAACTAGGGCAACTTCCAGTTTAGAGACTTGCTCATTTTTCAGAACTTTGCAGCCATAGTTGACTAACAAAACTCAGTGTGGCCAGATAGAATTCGTTGGTGCTCAATTCACAATGAGGTTCAAATTGGACAACAGAATGCGTCACTATCCTATACGCACTACAAATATGGCTTCAGCACCCCAGTACAAATCGGAGCTCTTCAATCTGTACAAAAGCTTTTACTACATAGATGCGGATGATGACGGAACCAACAATTTGTTCAAAAGCTTTATGATTGGCAAACACTAGGCTTCAAGGCTAAAGGGTTTCGAAAGCTCAAAGATATTAGGTCTTGATCATTTTGAGAAGCTGACATTTGTACAGATAGAGGAGGAAGCGATGTCTAAGCTGGAGAAATTAATCATCCAGCAATGCAAACAGTTGAAGACTATGCCATCAGGAATCAAGCACCTCACCAAGCTGAAATTGCTGGAGTTCTGTGAATATAAAAGAATTAACCGAGCAGCTTAAGCTAGAAGAGAAGGATGAAGATAATAAGAAAGTGGCACATGTTCCAGACTTGCTCATTTCCAGCTAAAGTAGCCCCAATTCGATGACACGACCACCGCCCCAATTCGTGGCTAATTAGCCACGAATTTTGCCACAAAAACGGAGTCCGAACGTATTTTCCGGGATTTTGGATTTTCATGGCAAAATTCGTGGCTAATTAAATTCCAAAACCCCGAAAATGCCTACAATTTTTTTTTTCCGTCGCAAATTCCGTGGCAAATTAGCAACGACATTTTTTTTCGTTGCAAATTAGCGACGAATTTGTTTTCATCGCTAATTAAAATGCATTCGGACTTCATTTTTGTGGCAAAATTCGTGGCTAATTAGCCACGAATTTTGCCACGAAAATGGAGACCAAACGTATTTTTTGGGGTTTTGGATTTTCATGGCAAAATTCGTGGCTAATTAAAATCCAAAACCCCGAAAATGCATTTGAATTTTTTTTCCGTCGCAAATTCCGTGGCAAATTAGCAATGGCATTTTTTTTCGTCGCAAATTAGCGACAAATTTGTTTTCGTCCCAAATCCGTCGCAAAAGTAGCCACGAATAAAAAAATTCGTCGCTAATTTCGTGGCAAATTAGCCACGAATTTTGCCACGAAAATGAAGTCCAAATAATTTTTTTGGGGTTTTTCGATTTTTTCATGGCAAAATTTGTGGTTAATTAGCCATGAATTTTGCCACAAAAATGGAGTCCGAAGGTATTTTTCAGGATTTTGGATTTTCGTGGCAAAATTCGTGGCTAATTAAAATCAAAAGCCCCGAAAATGCCTTTGAATTTTTCTGTCACAAATTCTGTGGCACATTAGCAATGACATTTTTTTTCGTTGCAAATTAGCGACGAATTTATTTTCGTCGCAAAAGTAGCCACGAATAAAAAATTTGTCATAAATTTCGTGGCAAATTAGCCACTAATAATATTTGGTCGCAAATTTCATGGCAAATTAGCCATGAATAATTTGTCGTCGTAAATTTCATCGCAAAGCAGCCACGAATAAATTTTCGTTGCAAATTAGCCACGAATAATTTTTCGTTGCAAATTAGCCATGAAAAATTGTTCATATTTCGTCACAAATTGCCACGAATAATTTTTCGTTGCTAATTTGCGATGAAAATTTATTCATGGCTAATTTCGTTGCAAATTAGCCATGAATAATTTTTCGCGGCTAATTTGCAACGACTTTATTTTTCATGGCAAAATTCATCGGAAATTAGCGACGAATAATTTTTCGTCGCGAATTTTCGTGGCTAAATCCTTGTGTTTTTTGTAGTGTGTGCAAGTTATGTTCCACCGTTAAGGGAGGAGAATTACTAAAAAAATCATAAACCTATTGTAATTGTCTCAATTCAATTATAAACTTTTTGTTTTGTCAATTGAGTCTTAAACCTTTTGCAATTATGTCAATTCATTCCATTTAGCCAATTTTGGCCAGTAGGCAATGACATGGATGCCAGGCGTCCTACGTTGCACCACCGACATTGACGTGAATAAATTTTAATAATTTTTCAATATTTTTCTTTTTTTAGTTTTTTTTTTATTTTTACTTTTAGTTCTTTTCTTTCTCTTTCTTTTTTTTTTGTTTTTTTGCCTTCTTCCCTCCCTTCTACCTCCTGCTAATCACTGATCAACGATCGATCAGAGGTGAGGTCAAGATCTAGAATGGCGAGACTGACCTTGCCCATCGACAGCAAGGGCAAGGCTAACCTTAGCCAAATTTGGAATGGCAAGGGAGAGGCTGAACCTCGCTAGATCTAGGAGAGGTTGGCCTTGCCAGTGGCCGGCGAGGTTGATGTTGCCAATCGGGTGGAGGAAGAAGGATGGGAAGAAGAAAAAAAATGAAAGAGAAAGAAAAGAAAAAAAGGAAAAATAAAAAATTGAAAAAAATATTAAATTTTATTAAAAATTGTCCACATGGCGAGGCTCGGCCTTACTAGATCTGGGCGAGGCTCGGCCTCACTAGATCTGGGCAAGGTTAGCCTTGCCAGTGGTCGGCGAGGTTAGCCTTGCTAGTGGCTAGCAAGGTCAACCTTGTCGATCGATTGGAGGAAGAAGGAAGGGAAGAAGAAAAAACAAGAAAGAGAAAGAAAATAAATAAAAATAAAATATCCAAAAAAATATTAAAATATTATTAGAAATTGTTCATGTTAGCGTTAGTGGCATCATGTAGGACGGCCGACATCCACGTCATCACCGATCCGCAAAAAATGGTCACATAGAATTGACATAATTGCAAAATGTTATGATTCAATTGGCAAACAAAAATTATGACTAAATTACATAATTAAAATAGATTTAGGACTTTTTTGGTAATTTTTCCCCGTTAAAGGTTGGAAAGAACAATTGTTAATTGTTTTTTTTTGTTAAGGATAATTTTGAAATGAATAAAAATGGAGTAAATTGAATGTTTTGACTTAATGACTAAAAAATACAATAGACAGATAATACTGTTCAACTTCCCAAGTCGAGGATTTTTTTAAGCACTTGCATGTTTAGGGTTGAACGGGCGTAATTTAGTTCCGCATCCGGCCAATATTATGCCTCAAGGAGCATTTGAGGCTCCATTAATCGAGGATACACGATAAAAGGAATTGTTTTTTGTCTTTCTTTTGCAACCCTTTGTTTTGTCGTTAAAGCGGAAAACTAAACCACGTACAAACTCTTTAATAATAGTATAAATCATGATAGATCCTTATCTATTTAGAGAGAAATCTTGTACCAAACTACTTATTTTCTTTGTAGTTGGATCTCCAAGTTTTTGGAATGCTCCAATTCCCACTTGACCATCCAAACTCAGGTCAATACCATTGGCATTCCATTGCTATCATTTTATATGTACATGGTTATAATTATCTATTTTCCTAATGTATTTATGATGTAGCACATGGACTTTTAGCTAGTATGGTTGAGAACTGGGAACCGACTCTATGATTTCCAGTTAAAAAAAGTTGGAACCGAACCAGTTGATCTCGGACAAACTAGTTCCCAATTCTACTTGGGAATCGGTCACTTTTATTTTTTAAGTAAAAGCTTTTAAGTGTATCCTAAAAATTAGAATGGCAAATACCATAAAAAAAAACCCCAAGCTATGCCTATTGTGACACAAATATCGCCAACTTTTTTTGTAAATTGAAAAAACCCAAACTTATACATGTGTGACATGCATACCGTCTTTTTCAATTCCATTGAGAATATATTTGTCACCTGGTATAGGTACGGGGTTTTTTATGATACAAAAAATAAGTTTGGGGTATTTGTTTTGCAATGAGCAAGTTTAGAACTTTTAGTGACAAAAAAAGGTTTGCGGTATTTGTGTCACAATAAGCATAGCTCGGAATTTTTTTAATAATATTTCAAAATAGAAATTACTTCTTCTAAACAAGAAAACTATGCTTGTTGAGTGGTAATTGAAATGTTTATTTATGGTGCAGACCATTGTTGAAATCTTAGTGAGTCCAAGAATTTTTTTTTTCTTTTACAATTAATGGGGGAAAAGTACCTAAAAAATCCTAAAGTTATTGTATCTGTACTAATTTAGTTTTAAACCTTTCAATTGTGCTAATTTAGTTCTAAATATTTTGACGATTTATCAACATGATCCATCAAACCAATTTTGGTTGGATATCACTAACACAAACACCGACATCTTCTGTGGCATGATCAGCGCTAATACAAATAATTTTTTAATTTTTTAAATTTTATTACTTGTTTTCTTTTCTTTTTCCCAATTGTGGGCCGGTGAGGTCACTGGCCACAAGCAAGACCCTCCACCCCTCATCAACCCCGAGTGAGGGCCTCACACCTTCGCCAGCCATAGGCGAGGGCATTGGGCTCTCTCCCAGAATCAAGAGAGGGTCACGACCCTTGCCAGGATCTGGGAGAGGGTTACCTTGCTTGGATCTAGGTAAGGGCTTGAGGCCCTCCCCTGTGGTTGGCGAGGGTGCGGAGGCTCTTACCTGTGGCTAGCGAGGGCCACGACGCCCTCACCTAGACCAGGTGATGGTCATTGGCCCTAGTTTGTTGGTGGCAATGGTCAATCGGCTATCTCGCGCAGCCCAAAGTTGTAAAAAAAACAAATAATGAAAAGACAATAAAAAATTTTAAAAAATCATAAAATTTAAAAAAAAAATTCGCAACAACAACGATTGTATCATGTTAGATGATTGACATCAATGTTAGCTATTTTCGGCCAAAATTAGCCGAATGAACTACATTGAAAAATGGTAAAAAGGTTTAGAACTCGATTATTTTGGCTGGATGAACTACATTGCAAAATCGTGAAAAAGTTTAGGACTCAATTTGTATAATTGAAAGATTTAGGACTTAATTAGTATAAGTGCAACAGGTTTAAGACTATTTTGGTACTTTTCCCCAATTAATAGGGCAAAATAGGTTCTCGGACTTGGAATTAGGAACTGAAAGGTCTAAGCCGGTTCCAGGTTTTTGGACCTGATGCTCGACCTTACTTTTGGATGACTGAGTTACGATAACTTTCTGTAAATTCGTCGCACTCGGATTTATTGGCTTTGCAGCACTGATCACAGCTCACAGGACCCTTTGGTAGTCCGCTGGGATAGGAATCAGGATGACTTGATGCAAATTGCTTGATATTGAGTTTTGTTGTTTATGTTCCCTCCAAAATAATCGTATAGATAGATCAAATTTGTGATTTCTCTTCTTTACAGATGTACAGACCAGCTTATTGAGTGAATTGGCGAATTTGTTTCTTGTTTTTTTCACTTCGAAATAGACCTTATCACTAGATATTTGCCTCAAGAATATTCAGAGTGCATCTCCCAATCGAAGCCTTGTTGACACCTAAATTTTACCGACATACATCTAGTCGTAATTTGCATAGAAAAATTAGGGATTAAATTTTTAACCTCTAAACAAAAATATTTAAATTGCATAACATGTAATTTAGGTTCATTTTAATTTCATTGCATTTTTTGCATCGGACCGACGATTGCGAGCAAGCTTAAAATTCATCGAACAAAAAACGGGACGCTCGGGAATACAAGGGCCGGGAAATTCACGTCGCACGGGCTTGGTTGTTTTTAATTTGGGCTTGATTTAGTTTGTTGAATTTAATTAATTCAGCCCAAGTTAATTCAGCCCATTTAAGTTTAATTAAGACCTAAGCCCAAGCCTAAGCCCATTAGGTTAATTAAGCCCATCTAATTTGACCTAGGTTAGCACTATATATATTTCATTAGGTCAGAATTTTTAGAAGGGGGGACACACACAAGGGCAGACCAGAATTTTTTTTTTTGGAGAGAACGTGAGGAAAGGAGAGCCCCTACGTCGCCGTTGCCCATGCCTCACGGCTGCTCCCCATGATGTCTCACCATTCGAAGGTCCCTGCACGTCCAGACGTCTCCCCACAGCGTTGAAGAGGGGCTGTCCCAGCCGATTCTGGCGATTTTCCCATGCAGAAGGCGTAGAAGACCATATAGAGAAGTCCCCCAGTCAACCGAGAACTTCTCCCGGCGCTGTCAACGTGCGCTGCACCCTGGACGAGCTTCCTTGGCGTTTTCCCATGAAGAACGCACAGAACATCCCCCACGTTGCCGCTGTTGGTCCACCTTGCTGACTTCTCTGATCTGCTGCTCCTTCCCCCGAACGAAGACCATCACGTTGCTGCTGCTTCATCAACGCCATAGCTTCTGCAAGCCCAGTCAACCGAGAAACCCCCGAGGCTGAAGTCCACTGAAGACTCATCCAAACTCCTGTCCCAACCACCTCTTGCTCACGCCAAGGCCATACCGTCAAAGTCAATACCGTGGCTGCTGTTGCCGTTTCTTTAGGTCCATGCAGAAAGCGCCGAGCGTGTAGAAAAACCTCTTCGTCCAAGGTCTTCACGTGCAGCAACGCGTCATCAACATTCAGAGAGTCCACGTTCTTCCTTGGCGTGGACACCACTAATCTTGCATGTTTCGTTCGTGATCTACATCAGAACGTGCAGAATAGAAAAAGCAACAGGAAAGAAAAGAGAAGAAGAGCTTCCTCATGTGAAAATTGTTCACGTTCTTTGCCTATTGAAGAAAGTCCAAGAAGCCACGCATGAAAGGGGGTCTCTGGACACATGATGGGAAGAGAAGAAAATAAAAAAAAAGAAGAGTAGAGAGGGTCAACATTATTTTTCACGGAAGACACAGCCACAAATTGAAAGAAAGTCAGCCGGTCTTCATCAGAAAAATTGAGACGATCACTATCGTGGTTCTTCTCGCCACACCGAGAACACCGTGAGCTCCCCACCGTCGACCGCCGCTGCCCGGAGTCGTCCCCGCCGTGTCGGACAACCGCGCCGTGAGCCTGCACCAAGCGCCAACGTGAGTCGCCGTGCCCCGTGTCTCGCCGTCGCGATCCCGACCCCGACCGACGCGAATTTGGAAATTTTTCAAATTAGGTAAGTGGATATGTTTTGGATATTTTTAGAATATCTAATTTTCTAGTTTGAATCCTTTTGAATATTTCGTGAATATCACGTGCATATTTAGATATCTTTAGATAATGTTCTAGATATTCGCAATATTTTGAGAATATTCAAATTAGGAAATTTTCCTAATTTAGCAACGTATCGGGACGACTATCCGACTTTAACCCTAAAGTCCGATACGCGGCGGTACGGAGAATCATTATCCTGTTCATAACTATTTGAATACGATAATGATTTTTATTTGCTTCCCAAATTTGGATATCAATTATCCGTTAATATCTATAACCCTTTAGATATGACCGATAATTTGATTCTTGTGCCTAATCCGAGTTTGAAGCGAACGTGGCGGATCGCGTGGTTGAGTTGAATCGGTTGTCATCTTGGTTTGTTTAGTTGTTTTCTTTTTTTAAATAAAGCAGAAAATTTTCAAAAAATTAGTCAGATTTAAATTAGAGTTTTGCATGTCTAGGGTTTTTGAACATATCCCGAAGGATGAGATAAGTATTTAATTTAAATTAGGACTTAACGTGGCATGTTTCCTAATTTAAATTAAATATGGTTTTAATCCTAACGGATTATTCACGTTATTTTCTAATTTCGAATTTTCAAGAAAATCCCCCAAAAAAGAATAAATTGTTTTAGGATAGATTAAGATAGATTGCATTTTAATTTCTGCAATTTTATAATTTCGAATTTTTAATCAAAAATCCCAAAAAGAAATCATTCTAGGGTAGATTAAGTCATCATAGAATGCATGTTAACTTAGGTATTTTTGAATTTCGAATTTTAAACAGAAAATACCAAAAATAGAAAGTCATAGGTTGCATGTTATTTTAGGCATGTTTTTCATTCCGAATTTCATAAAGAAAAATACCAAAAATAATTCATGCATTCGTCATTAGAATTAAGTCACGTCATCGCATGTCATATAGAATTGCACGTTAGGTTGCATTAATTCGCATGTCATCTTTGCACGTCATTGCATATAGACTAGGTTTCATTTAAATAAATGAAAATCCAAAAAGAAAGAGAAATTGAGTGATTGTTTGTTAACTAGAAATCATATTAGGATGTTTGATGTGATTTTCTAGCTAACGATGCAGATGCTAGCGTGGTATTAAGGTAAGTTTTCTCCTAAGCTTGCAATTTATTTAATCCTCTGATTATTGGGTGTTACATTGGTGGTTTGCGCACTCGCATGAACACCTCACATGTTAGTAATTAGATTGAAATGGATCCAACATGCCTGCAAAAAAATTTTTTTGAAATGAAAAGGTACCGAAAGGGCGTTAGACTAGATCTAGCGTAATCAAGTCCCCGGGCTTAGAATCTCTGGTTCGTAGGAATAAAACATATCTCCCTATGTTTTATTTAGGTTTCTAATCGACCTACCGTCAATAGATTAGTGGCGATTCCAAGCACGAAAATAATTGCATGTTAAGAACTTAAACCCTAAGTTGCGAATTGGTAGGGCTTGGGAGGGTCCGAGTTAAGTTCAATCTTAATAATCCATTAGCCCGAGAAAATGAACAAAATTTTTTAGGGTCGCGACAAGCCTTATAGTTGAGATCTTTTCGATTGATGTTAGGATGTGAAATAACCATGACAAATGCTCACCTTCAAGTAGGGGTAAAAGAAAAAGGAAAGCTATGATTTGCAAAGCGGTTCTTGTGATCTTGGGGCTTAGTAAGGAGACTGCAGAAACGAGCAATGTTTATATCAAGTTAATGCTTGATAAGAACAAAAATATACAGTAGAATCTGGAAATGCGAGTGTGACGACATACGCTGTGTGTCATGTATATGAAGCCGGACTGAGTCGATGAGGAGTCTTCGACGGCCCAAGATGCACATTCACATACCAAACTATAGTGACCCGAATCGCTAAGCAAGAGAATTCCTTGTGTTTATTTCATTTCCCATGGCTAATCAGTATTTATACCCAAGTGATGCCCAAGAACTTCAGCAGGATAGATATGTCCGGCCTGCCTCAAGGAGAGAACTCGAGCCACCACCTGATCGAGCATGAAGTACTCCTTCGTCACCATCGCCATCATCTTTTTCGTCCTCATCGTGTCATATCTTCTGGTAATGTCAGACCATACTTGCTAAGCTGATCCGGATTTGTAAGTTTCGCTTTTCGCATCAACGGTTCAGGTAAACCAGCATCAGATAGTTTCCGCTTCCATAGACCCATCCGAATTGTGCCAGGTGACCATGCCCGATCGGCATTGCGTCGAGGCCTGTCGCGACTCCAAGTGCACAGCTGCGTACAAGCAACCATCCTATGGCGCCTGCACAAACACGAGAAGCTGCACATGTTTATTCAATTGCCATGGATGATCTGTCGATGTTTATGTGAAGATCCATGCTGTCGTACTTTTGGTCCCAATAAGAAAGGAATGATTGTTCTCCTCTTTTGTTAGCTTACGGATGGTGACATAGACAATTGTGCTGAATTATGTTCCACGGATAGAGATGACATGCTATGCACTCCTCAATGAAATGCACCATGCAGGATTCTTTTGTTTTGTGTCTCATAAGAAAGAATTTTTCATTAAGTATTGGTAAGTGTTTAAAACATGATTTTCCTTTTCACATAACTTGTTACTAACTTATCAACACTTTTATATCAATTCTTTTTTTCTTTTTCAAATTTTATGCAAGTTACCATTTTTTTAAACTAACTCGCCAACTTTTAGTTATATATATCAACGCTTCAGATTTACTAATTACTAGCAAAAGTACGCGGGCTTTTCGTGAATGCTGAAATTGTCATTTACGAAATTTTAAAAAATTGTCTTCTTGGAAATCATTTTAATTAATAAATAGTGGAAAGAAATTGACACAACATGAAAAGATTATTCAAACATAAGAAAGTGAATAATATTTCAAGATTACATTATCCGGTATGTTCGTTTATAGAATGTAGAAGATTCAAATTTTAAAATTAAAATATATGGGAGATAAAATGAAATTATTGATTTATGTAATTGTCTAATTGATAGAATATTTATCAAATAGCATATTGAGGATATTTTTGGAAAGAAAGAAGTATTGGGATCCCTTAATAATGAATAGATCATATAAATACCAACCTAAATTAGAGCGATTTATTGCCTTTTGCCAAATTAAATTACGAACTAGTTCTTGCATTACTAGCTCTCATATAAATTACTCAACAATTTTTATTTTTTTCTAATTTTACCAAATTTTCTACTGCGACTTTTTGTGAACCGACCCGATATGCGAACAGATCCAAAAAAAAAAAATTCGCAAAGGAAGGATATTATTTTTTATAGGTCTGTGGTGGAAGCAGATTACCCGACCCGGATTGAACGGATCATTGTGGTGTTGAACGAGGCCGTACTCTTCGTGCGAAGCCCAAACCCGTGTGACTCTATACGTCAAGCCCGCATGCCCTCTTTGTAAGCCGGCTCATCTCTTCGTTCGAATGGCGTGGCATGCTGAACAAGGCAAACATGTGGAGACATCTCAGCTTTCCAGGAAGGAATGCCGCCGATGTTGAGAGGGAAAAGAACAAGAGGATGGAGGGATTTCCGGGGAAGGATGAGCAGAAGACTGGACCAAGAGATTGGAGAGGAGTGTCACCCGAATGAAGAGAGATTAGATATTCCAGGGAGAGAGATAGGGAAAATTTCCAGGAGATGCTCCTCTGGGTTTGGCGTGATGCGGGGAGGTTTGCGAGATCACCAATGGCCATCATAGCCACATGTACACATGCACGGCCATTGCAAAAGGATACGTGTACACGAACGCCCGCTAGAGAGCAAAGGAAAAACAAAGACAGAAAGGGGAGAGCAGGATGCATTCTTGGTGGGGTTGGTGACTGGAGCAGAAGAAGCAAATGAAAAGACACAAAGGAAGGAGGCGATGAATTCACCGAGAGCGAGAGATGAGACACGCGAGTGAGGGAAAGTATTATAAAGGAAAACGTTACAAGAAGTGATTGGTCCTCCCTCGAGAGAGAGAGAGCTGTGCTGGTCACCGTGTTTGATGTCATTGTCCGAGACCTCCGAGCTAGGAAACAAGAAGAAGAGAGAATTCGGGTTTTCCTTGGCCGACTGTAAATCAAGTCCGAATCAGCCTGAGGGATAGATGAAGGAAAATAGATGTGAAACCGACGAAAATTTGGTCTACCCGGGCTATTAACTACATCCGGTTCTGTCCAGGCGCTTTCGAATCGCATTCTCGGTGCAGCCTGAATCATGTACTCGAAGTCTCACGCTGTGCTCAAGGCCCTTAGCATCCATTTTTCTCGTAAAGATGGGAGCAAGGTAGAGATCTTAAACCGATGTAATGGCTTCTGATTACACTCTTACTGTTTCCTCTGTCGTTTCGTGTTTGTTCCCCATCGAGCAGGTATCATTGCGTGCATGGCTATATAGTGCATTGCCCACAATGAAGAGCTAGTGTTGGTCAAGTGGTTATTGAAATTTGTTGACTGGGTCCACCTTATGTGTGGCCTAGCTTGCATAAAGCAAATAAAAAGAAAAAAAACAAAAGTCAAAATAGAAAAGAACAAAAAGAAAAGGGGCAGCTTCGGGGAGAAGAACAGCAGAAGTGTCAAAACTTGTGTACGGCGCTCACTTTAGTGCCAAAAGTTTCTTTTGGATCACTTTAGTGCCAAAATTTTTGAAAAACGATCACTTAAGTGCCAACTCCGGTCAGTTTGGCCGGAAATCCGACGTGGCATTTTTTTATTAATTTTTGAAGCCTATGTGGCTCGCCGGAGATACAGTCAGCACGTACCGTCAGCATTTTTTATTTTAAATAATTTTTTTTATTTTTTTATTTTCTTTCTTTTTTCCTTCTTTTCTTTTTTTCTTTTCAAAAAAGAAAAAAAGAAAAGAAGGAAAAAAACAGAAAAAAAAATAAAATAAAATAATTAAAAATTCGAAATTTACACGTGGAAATGCCATGTATATTAAAATTTTAATTAAAAAAGCCACGTATTAATTTGGCCGGAATTTCTCGCCGTTGGCACTTAAGTGATCGTTTTTCTCCGATTTTGGCACTTAAGTGATCCGAAACAAACTTTTGGCACTAAAGTGAGCGCCGTACACAAGTTTTGGCACTTCTAGTGTTCTTCTCCCGCAGCTTCGTGCGTGTGCCCAGAAGAAGAGAGAGAAAAAGAAAAGTGAGTCTCACCGATAGCTCATAGGGAGTGCAGGGGAGAAGAGGAAGAAAGGGGCGCATCTTGATGGTCCGATTTTGAAGACCAAACGTTGTCAGAATTGACTCAAATTTTAGTATATTGTACTTGAGACTGAGAGCTATGAGTTGATCAGTTTCGTTTGTTGAAAATCTCCTTCAAACTCTCCATTCACGATTAGGGTTTTCTCTTTTTATTTGTGTAAATTCACCTTTGTGGTGATAGAATGATATTATAGTGTTGATGTTGTATCTCTAGTGTATGACTAGAGAGGAAACTAGTGTGTATCCTGCTATTATTGGTGATTAGTGGAAGTTTTATGTGTGGGGCGGTTTGAGGTTTTTCCCTCATTAGGTTTCCACGTTAAATCTTGGTGTTGTTCGTTGTTGCATTTATCTCCTTATAATTGTGAGCTTATATTACTGGAATATTGTGGGTTGTTGTTGGAATTAAGTCGATTTTGGTCGGTTTAGTTTCGGGGGAGATATTAATCCTTGATTGACTTGGTTCTTGGTGAATCGTTGCCGCGGTTCTCCCCAATAAAGTGATATCAAAGCTAACGTCGATATTCTAGTATTGAATGGAGAAAATTAGTAGCATCATGTTTAAGTTAAATGCCTCGAATTATAACATTTGAAAGCCTCGGATGGAAGATATGTTATATTGCAAAGATTTATTTGATCCCGTTGAGGGTGATGAGGCTAAAGGAGATAAGGAAGACAAAGAATGTGAGCGTATGAATCGGAAAACGGTTAGGTTTATCCGACAATGGATTGATGATAGTGTGTTTCATCATGTTTCTCAAGAAACAAAAGCAAATACTTTGTGGAAGAAATTGCAAGATCTCTATGAGAGGAGAACCCACAAAATAAAGCTTTTCTAGTTAAAAGGCTTGTGAACTTGAGATATAAGGAGGGAAGTAGCACGTCGGAACACTTGAGTGAATTTCAAGATGTTGTAAATCAATTGACAAATCTTGAGATTGACTTAGGTGATGAATTGCAAGCATGTCTATTGCTTGGCACTCTTCCCGATAGTTGGGATACTTTGGTTATCGCATTAAACAACTCAGCTCCGTTTGGTGTACTTTCTATGAGCATGGTCAAAGAAAGCCTATTCAATAAAGAAGCAAGGAGAAAAGGCTTGAATTATACTTCTAAATTGGAGGCACTTGTCACAAAAAATAAGGGGAGAAATCAATTAAGAAACTTCCAGAATTTTGATAAAAGAGGCAAGTCAAGAGGAAGATCAAACTCCAGGCTAAGGAGGAGTGTGAAGTGCAACAATTGTGGCAAGATGGGATATTATGCAAGAGAATGTAGGTTGTAAAAGAGAGAAAAATTCCATGATAGAAATGAAGATCGAAAGAAAGAAGAAAAGCAAGTTACAACGGCAGTGGCATCCAACGACGATATTGTGTCTATTTGTGATGACACTTGTGTGAACCTTACATGCCAAGACTCTGGTTGGGTTGTTGATTCCGGAGCTTCATTTCATGTCACCTCACGGCGTGACTATTTTACTTCCTATCGCAACGGTGATTTTGGTTGTGTTAGGATGGGAAACAGTGGTGTTTCCAAGGTTATCGGTATGGGGGACGTTCATTTGGAGACCGACGTTGGATGTAGTTTGCTTTGGAAAAATGTGAGACATGTTTTGAATATTCAACTTCACTTGATCTCCATGGATGCCTTGGATGATGATGGTTATTGCAATATCATCGGTGACGGCAAATGGAAATTGACCAAGGGTTCCATGATAGTGGTTAAGGGTAAGAAGACATGCACTCTTTACACCATGCAAGCTAAGTTGGTCAAGGAAGATGTGAATGTAGTGGAGGACTCCTTAGTTGATCTATGGCATATAAGACTTGGCCATCTCAGTAAGAAAGGGCTTGAAACTTTTGCGAGGAAGAATCTCCTACCATTGAAGGAGAAGAATCTGAAAGAATATGCTCATTGTCTTAAAGGTAAACAACATAGATTCTCATTTCATAGTTCCTCTCTACATACGAAATCAAATGTACTTGATTTAGTTCACACTAATGTTTGCCGCATGGATGCTAAAACATTTGATGGTGCATTGTACTTTGTGACATTTATTGATGATTGTTCTAGAAAAGTATGGGCTGTTGCTTTGAAATATAAAAACCAGGTGCTTGCAGCTTTCAAACAATTTCATGTCAATGTGGAAAGACAAATCAGGAAGAAATTGAAATATGTTCGAGCTGACAATGGAGGTGAATATAGAGGCCCATTTGAACATTATTGCAGGGATTATGGCATCAAGCTTGAGAAGACTGTTTCAAAAACACCACAACAAAATGGAGTGACGGAGAGAATGAATCGAATAATCAATGATCGGATTCGGTGTATGCTCTCTCATGTGAAATTGCCCAAGTCATTTTGGGGTGAAGCGATGAAAACAACAGTAGACTTGATAAATCTTTCTCCATCAATTCCTCTTAAGGGGGATGTTCCACAAAGAGTTTGGAGTGGGAAAAATGTTTTATATAATTACTTGAAAGTCTTTGGTTGCCAGTCATATGTGCATGTTTCAAGAGATGAAAGGTCAAAACTTGATGACAAGTCTAAACAGTGTATCTTCTTGGATTATGGACATGAAAAGTTTGGCTACAGATTATGAGATCCAATTGCAAAGAAAATCATTAGAAGCCGAGATGTGGTATTCTTTGAGAGTCAAACCATTAAAGACATTAACAAGCCCCTTACCAAAAAAAAAAAAAAGACATTAACAAGCCAAGGAGGCCAAAGAATGTAGCTCAACATTATGTTAGTTTCAGTCCAAGTCCTCCTACCATATTGGGTGGAAATCATGGGAGAGAAGTACATAGAAGTCGTGAAGATGGTGAATCCTCACAAAATGTCGATTCTTTAGTTGAGACGGGCGAAACAGTTGAGCAAGAACAGCCAGTTAAGCCAGTGGAGCCAGTTGAGTAAGAACAGCCGGTCCTACCTCAGGTTAGAAGATCTGAAAGAGAACGTAGGCCCTCACAGAAATATCAACCGCATGAGCATATATTACTCATCGATGCAGGAGAGCCGAAAACTTATGTAGAGGCTATGTCATGTGATCAAAAGAATGAGTGGTATTAAGCCATGCAAGAGGAGCTTAAATCATTGCATGAGAACCACACATTTGAATTGGTAAAGTTGCCTAAAGGTAAGAGAACACTCACAAATAAGTGGGTGTACAAGTTGAAGATGGAAGAAAGTAGTTTGCAACCACGATACAAGGATAGGCTTGTTGTGAAGGGCTTTTGTCAAAAGAAAGGAATTGATTTTGAAGAAATATTTTCACCGATTGTAAAAATGCCTTTTATTCGAGTTATTCTTGGGTTGGCAGCCACCTTGAATTTAGAAATTGAACAACTTCATGTAAATACTGCTTTTCTTCATGGAAACCTAGAGGAAGAAATATGTATAGAGCAACCGGAGGGTTTTATAGTCGAAGGCAAGGAGCATCATGTATGTAAATTGAGAAAAAGTTTGTACGGTCTCACGCAAGCGCCAAGGCAATGGTATATGAAGTTCGAATCATTCATGGAAGATCACGGGTATGGTAAGACCAACTTTGATTCTTGTGTTTTTATGAAAAGATTTACGGATAATGATTTTCTTATCCTCCTACCCTATGTGGATGATATGTTGATTGTCGTACATGATACTAAGAAAATCAAGAGTTTAAAAAATGAGTTGAGTATAGCTTTTGCAATGAAAGATTTAGGTTCGTCAAAGCAAATCCTTGGTATGAAAATTACTCGTGACAGGTTGAATAAGAAGCTTTCGCTATCTCAAGAGAAGTACATTGACAAGGTGTTGGAAAGATTCAACATGAGCATATGTAAACTGGTAAGTACTCTACTTGCTAGTCATTTCAAGTTGAGTAGTGACTAGTGTCCTACAAGTGAGAAAGAGAAGGAAGAGATGATGAAAATTCCTTATGCATCGGCCGTGGGTAGTTTGATGTATGCAATGATTTGTACAAGACCAGACATTGCTCATGCAGTTGATGTTGTGAGTAGGTTTCTGTCAAATTCCAGTAAAGAGCATTGGGCTTCTGTTAAATGGATTTTGAGGTATCTTAAAGGCACTTCCAAATTCTGCTTATGTTATGAAAATGGAAAGTCTGAGTTGAGTGGCTATTCAGATGACTATGCCGGTGATGTTGACTCTCGAAAGTCTACATCAGGCTACATGATAATTTTTGTAGGGGGAGCAGTTTCATTGCAGTCAAGATTGCAAAAGTATGTTACTTTGTCTACGACTGAAGTGGAGTATATCGCTATTACCGAAGGAGGTAAATAACTTTTGTAGATGCAAAAATTTGCTACAAGAGTTGAGCTTGAAGCAAAAGAAGACCGTTCTATATTATGATAGCATGAGTGCTATCTATCTTAGCAAAAATTCGATGTTGCATTCAAGATCGAAGCATATTGATGTAAAGTATCATTGGATTCGAAAAAAATTAGAAGAGAAGCTTTTCTTACTTGAGAAAGTTCACACCAACGATAATGGATCCGACATAATGACCAAGGTCTTACCCGTGACGAAACTTAACTCCTGTAGAAGCAAAGCGGGCATGATGGATCTTCCCACATGAGGTGGAGGGGAAGATTTGTTGACTGGATTCACTTTATGTGGGGCCTAGCTTGCATAAAGTAAATAAAAAGAAAAGAAACAAAAGTCAAAATAGAAAAGAACAAAAAGAAAAGGGGCAGCTTCGTGCGTGTGCCTAGAAGAAGAGAGAAAAAAAGAAAAGTGAGTCTCACCTAGAGCTCACCGAGAGTGCAAGGGAGAAGAAGAAGAAAGGGGCACATCTTGGCGGTCTGATTTCGAAGGCCAAACGTTGCCAGAATTAGCTCAAATTTTAGTATATTGTTCGTGAGATCGAGAACTACAAGTTGATCAATTTCGTTCGTTGAGAATCTCCTTTAAACTCTCCATTCACGGTTAGGGTTTTTTCCTTTCATTTGTGTAAATCCACCTTTGTGGTGATGAAATGATGTTGTACCTCTAGTGTGTGACTAGAGAGGAAACTAGTGTGTATCCTACTATTCTTGATGATTAGTGGAAGTTTTTTGTATGAGGTGGTCCGTGATTTTTCTCTCATTGAATTTCCACGTTAAATCTTGGTGTTGTTCGTTATTGCATTTGTCTCCTTACAATTGTGAGCTTATATTGCTGGAATATTGTGGGTTGTTGTTGGAATTAAGTTGATTTTGGTCGGTTTAGTTTCGGGGGAGATATTGATCCTGGATTGGCTTGGTTCTTGGTGAATCGTTGCCGCGGTTCTCCCCAGCAAAATGTTTATACATTGGTAGACCGCTATTGCAATCTTG
This sequence comes from Syzygium aqueum, assembly GCA_031216185.1. NCBI lineage: Eukaryota > Viridiplantae > Streptophyta > Magnoliopsida > Myrtales > Myrtaceae > Syzygium > Syzygium aqueum. The sequence continues at coordinate 5,197,368 of CM062239.1, forward strand.
GTCTAAGCCGGTTCTGGGTTTCTGGACCGGATGCTCATCCTTCCTTTTGGATGACCGAGTTATTCTACTGTATATTCATTGCACTCGGATTTTTTGGGCTTTGCAGTGTTGCTCACAACTCACAAGACCTTTTTAAGGATTATTATACATGGGATTGATTGATTCCGCTGCACTAGCCACGCAATTTGGAAGCCACTATTCAAAAGAATTGATCAATAATGCAACTGAAAGGATGATCTCATTCCATTTTATGCCGCATTGTTGTGATTATTTTCCCAGATGGAAGAAAGGGCACGAATTCTATACAGCTAGCAATCTAAATTTGAAATGAATAGTGGTGCTGACGTCTTCAGCAACCTGCTCCATCAATCAAGCTGAATAGTTCTGTCTTCTCGCCTCTCTGATATCGAAGACGCAGCGTGAATTGCTGTAGAACTTAACTTTGTTGCGCTGCTATCTGAGTAGAGAGTGCCTGAGCAAGTGGTTGAGAGGTTGATTTCCCTGGGCTGTGTACAAGAGACTTTTCATTTTCTCTGTCGTCTGTATCCAAAAATTTGATTTTAATCAAATCGTACTATCCACGTTCAAAAAACTCTCTACTTGTAATTATCTGTCAGACACCAAAAGGTTACGCACTGCATAGTCTTGCATCGTTAGTCTTCTTATTTATCTCAGTAATTTTGTTACCCTAGTAAGAACACGAGCCAATCGAAGCCCTTGTGGGCAGCCCGAACATGAGATTGATTTGCATTTAATGATGCAGAAATGCAACTCGTATCGCTCTAATCTCCGAGGAAGAAGATGAAATTTGGAAAATAGGGATTAAGAAAAAGATCAAACCTTTCCGAGGCTTGCCTTGCCGTGGGGGACAGCTCTTTGATATCCAAGAGATGTTGGAGATTTACGGCTAATAGCGTTGTTACCCTCGCCTCTGCAAGTCATCTTGTGTTGGCTGTGACTTCTGCTTCTTGTAATCATACTTGGAGATGGTTGCCATTTCCCCCTCAGTAAGCTAGGCAGGCTCGATTCCTTTTTTCAGCAATAATAAAACGTGTCGATATAGAGCATAAAAATTAAAATTAAAATTAAAATTAATTACACCATTAGGTACAATCGATTTAGCATGCAATCTTTCTATTGTTTTCCAAATTAAACGAAGTAGCAAAAATGTCTTTTTCTCCAGTGTTGGACTTACACATCAAAAATGTGTCCAAGAACATTGTGCGCGACATCTGGTAACAAGTGCTAATCTTTTAGTAAACCTAGCCCTAATCAATTTTATCGACTAAGTGTAGCATGTGGAGGGAACTTCAAATTGAAGCGTTTGATAAAATGGAAGGAAATGTCGGTACCAAGAATAGCACGGTCGCGCAATGCTTGACAACCTCCAAATTCATGCGAACGTCATCGAGACTCCTGATCAAGGAAAGATGTCTTGGATTTGGTTAGCATCACAACTTGAAAGGACTCAGATTGATCGTAGTTTTTTTGTCTTTTTTTGCTGGTATTATTTTATGTCAATTACCTGTGCTTTTGTTGTCCTAGCCCAAAATAAGAAGCCAAGGTTTCCATCTGATACAATTTGGAACACAAAGCGTGCTGGTCAGGACCAAGGTTATGGTCAGGTATCTATATTGACTTGACAAGACAAACCGACCTACCTTCATATTACCAGCTCGGCGCCCAAACTTTTCAGTCAAGACTCCCAGAGAATCGATCAACCCGACAGGAACCGGGGCATCCCTACCAATCTCGGCGAATGCCTCCTTGATCCGGATGCAGTCAAAGCGCTGGATGTTGTGGCCCGCCCAGATCCTGCCGTTCAAAATGCTGAATATCTTATCGGCTACTTCTTCGAACGTGGGCGCCCCCAAGACTGCATCCCGGGTGATCCCCCCCTGGCGACTCGATCTTGTCCCAACAGCCGTGAGATCCCGAGGCCTGATGAGAGTGCAGTAACTCTCGAGCTCAACGAGCTTCCGTGGGCAGACGAGGATGGCACCAAATTCCAACACGGAGAAGCCCTGTCCGGATTTTCTAGGCACCGTCGTCTCGAGGTCGAAGAAGACGATTTCAGTCGTGGCATAGTCGACGCATGCATTGGAAGAAGAGGCCTCCATGTGAATATGTTTCTATAAGCCTTGTGATTTGCATGCCACGTTCATATCGTTAATACTTAAATAGTCTTTGCTAATGGTCATGTTATATGGCTAATGTGATGAGGAAGGAGAGAAAGAGAGGAAATGTACGGGTAGAAGAAGAGAATTCTTCAGATGGTAGATTGATTTGCTTGTAGTTCAAGTCTATACGTTCTTCTTTAGGCCATTGATGTGGGTGGTCCTAAAGATCCATGGATAATGCCGTGAGCAACATTTGGAATATCAGCACAGAGAGAGAGAGAGAGAGAGAGAGAGAGAGAGAGAGAGAGAGAGAGAGACAATATCTTCCCTTCTGTCATGAAAAAACATGCAGCAAATCAGTCATTGATTATTCGAAGAAATGAACATTGTGAAGGAAACATATGCCAATTGATAATAGGTTTGGTCTCGACTCTTGGCTTGGATTGCGAATCGATTCCAATCTTCATGGGGAAGAAAGGCTAATGCTTGGACACGACCCATGATGATGCCAATGAAGAGGAAGGGGATGTCCTTCTCAGAGGGATTACCACCTTGTAGAAAGGGTTAAGCAATTGCCTAGGGTTTTTCGCCCCCTCACTTACGGAGAAACATCTTCTAATATTTTTATCTTTATTTTTTGGTATGAAGAGAGACATTACTTTGAATTGAAGAAAATCTACAGAAAAGTTAGATGACTATAAATTGGAAATTTGTATATGCCGTCGAAAGTTGGACGCGGTTCCATTTGCATAAAGGGGAAACTGAGTTCGGTGATAATAAATTGGGAAAATTATCATAAGAGTCATAAATATATTATATTTGTACCAATTCAATTATAAACCTTTTGACAATTTGTCAATTTAATCATTCTAGCCAATTTTGATAAAAAATCGTTGATGTGGATGCAGGCAATGCCACGTTAGATAGTTAGCGCTAACGTGAACAATTTTTATAATTTTTATATTTAATTTAATTTAATTTATTTTTCTTTCTTTCTTTCTTTTCTTTTTTTTTCTTTGAAGTCTGGCGAGACTCGCCAGCCGACTCTCGTCGGCCACTTGGCAAGGGTCGCGAAGCCCTCTGGACAACGGGCAAGGGTTGACCAACGACCCTTTCTAGGCTTAAAAAAATAAAAGGAAAAGAAAGAAAAATAAAAGAGAAGAAAAAAATTTCTATGTCAACGCTTGTCCCGCCACATAGGATGGTCGATGTCTACGTCACTTATTTCCAGTCAAAATTGACCGAAAGGATTAATTGGCAAATTGTCAAAAGGTTTAGGGTTAATACTAGCAAAAATCCCAAACTAATACGTGTGTGACAATTTTACCCCGAACTTTTTTTTTATAGAAAAAAATCTCAAACTGGTACACCTGTGATAATTTTACCCCAAACTTTTTTTTTACCACAAAAAATCCCAAACTAGTACATCTGTGACAATTTTACTCCAAATTGGTAAACCCGTGACAAATTTACCCTAAACTATTTTTTTGATCACGAAAAACCCCAAACTGATACACCTGTGACAATTTTACCCCGAACTAATAACTTTTTAATATTTTTTTTTTAATTTTATTATTCTTTTCTTTTCTTTTCTTTTCTTTTTCTTCATCTTCAACCTCTGGCCGATCACCGCACCGGCGATCAACCAAAGGTGGAAGCTGGCGAGGTCGACCCCGCTGGCCGTTGGCAAGGCTCGACCTCGCCGGCATAGGCGAGGACCGCCCTCGCTGGCATAGGCGAGGACCGCCCTCGCTTAACTCAAGAGAGGGTTGCCCTCGTCGGCATCGGGCAAGGGTCGTCCTCGCCTGAGCGAGTGAGGATAGCTCTCGCCCGACGTTGGCGAGGGCTGCCCTTGCTCGACTCAGGCGAGGGTTGCCCTCGCTAGTGTTGGGCAAGAGCTGTCCTCGCTCGCCTAGATGAGGGCGAACCTCGCTTAAGTCAGGCGAGGGTTGCCCTTGCCTGCCCAAGCAAGGGCTGGCCTCGCCTGACGCTGGCAAGGGCAGCCCTCATCTGACGCAAGCGAGGGTCGTCCTCGCCAGATCTGGGGAGAGTTGCCCTCGCTAGCAGCCGACAGGGCTAATAAGAAAAGAAAAAATAAAAAAAAATTAATAAAATTTTAAAAAAAAATAATATTAAAATTTTAGTTCATGGTAAAATTATTATATATGTATCGGTTTGGGTTTTTTATGGTATATTCAAGATAAAATTGTCACAGGTATATTAGTTTATGATTTTTTGTGGTAAAAAAAAAGTTCGGGATAAAATTATCACACGTGTACTAGTTTGGGGTTTTTGATTGTATTAACCCAAAATTTAAGACTAAATTTGCCAAATTAAAAGATATGATTGAATTGGCACAAGTGTAATATATTTAGGAATTCTTTGGTAATTTCCCCTAATAAATTTCAAGAAGCTCTGGTGTTCAATGTCATTCATAAGTAACATTTGATAGGCAATTTCTTTTTTACAGTCAACTATTAGTAACTTGCAAATGATTCAAAGCAAATTTAGTTAAATATGTACATTAGGAAATTAAAATGACAAACATATGAATACGATATAACTCTAAATAAGATCATACTTTTTAATTATTATAGATATCATAAGTTAAAATACACTTAAAAGGAACTAAAGTAATATTTATAAAAACAGAAAAAAGGTAAAAAGGTAGTGAAAAGACAGCGTATTTGTTTTTTTTTTTTTTGCTGATTTAGGAAATGAATTGTGATGAAAGATATTCTAAAATCTAGATGAAAACTTGTGAATAGTATCAAAGGATTGATTTGACTTTCATATGGAAAGTTAATGTACTAGATTGAAGAAAGTTAAAAGTTTGGGGATTAGATTACACATTAAGAATAGTTCAAGAGCCATGTTGAATGAGCTAAAGGTCCAAGAATAACTTGCATATTGAGTTAAAGTTTATAGGCTTTTTTTCTATCATTTTCCCAATCTTCAATATCGTCAGTAAGTAGAATTTGACTAGAAATTTTCCTATTCCGGTGAACTATTAGTAATTTACAAACAAAACAACGATTTATACGTATTATATTAGCTTCAAATAGTAAGATTACATAGTGTTTTTAGATTTAATAACTTAACTCGTCAAACAATTTCCAAGAGTCGATCACCAAGCGCTCTAAATTTAACAAGAGGACCCATCAATCAAGCAGTAACTTCATCGACAAACTCGCGATTTCACCATCTTCAAATCTAATACCGAGCAGTAGATTACAGAGTGCCGTAATATTTGACAACTGGGCCGTAAAATATTTGTCATCCCCGCATCTAGGAGTAGATTACCAAGTATCTTAAGATCCAATGAGTGAGTGAGCCCACTCAATTGATCAAAAAAACTTATTAATATTTTAACGATTTGACCATCCGCCTCTCCGTCTTCTCAGCAGCGTCTCTTCTCATGCTATCTCGAACCACCATAACCCAGCTTTGTAACTACAATGCCAATCCCGACCTTGAAGATCGAGAGTACCCAATCTACGAATATGACGTCTTAAGCTTCTTATTAGCGTGAAAGTTTCAAGCCAACAATTGCAAGTAATTCATAACTTATCGATAAAATATTTATCATCCCTGCATCTAGTAGTAGATTACCAAGTATTTTAAGATCTAATGAGTGAGCCCAATCAATTGATTAGAAACTTACTAATAAAGCAACGATTTGACTATCCGCCTCTTTGCCTTCTTAGCAGCGTCTCTTCACACCTCATCTCCAACCACCATAACCCAGCTTTGTAGGCAGCGTCTCTTCACATGCTATCTCCAACAATCATAACCCAGCTTTATAACCATAATGCCAGTCCCGACCTTGAGGATTGAAAGTGCCTAATCTATGAATCTGACGTCTCAAGCTTCTTATTGGTGTGAAAGTTTCATGAAAGCAATTTGAAATTCACTCGAGTCGATGACAAACGGAAGTGGTCGACCTGGTTTGGCTGAAAGCACCTCCAAAATGTCACAAGGTGAGTTGTGCAACAGCCAAAGGTTTCATTAACATGGGACTGACAGAGGTTGAGTTTGTCATCCTCTTCTTTTCTTTGGATTCGTGCTTCTTTCTTTTTGTACTTTTCTTTTTCGTCCGTTGATGTACACATACAATTGTGGAATATAAAGTTGCAGAGATCTCTCCGCCAGTTCTGTCTCAAGGATAGAATTCAGAAATGGGAAAGTACACACGGAATCTTGCAATTGAAATTTGCAACTGTGAGACGAACTTTGATTTCTTCTGCACAAACGAATTCAAGATCATGTATACTTTGACTACTACCTCAAAAGAAATGAACTCGCAACATTCCCAGGATATATCCCTTGAAAAGAAACAACAAACAGCATTTTTCTCCAGTTTTGCACCTCAACAGAGATTGTGATGGCCCCAGCCAAGCGGCGGAGCACGGGGAGGAGGGATGGCCCAAGCCAAGCGGCAGAGCACAGGGAAGAGGGATGACGGTGTGTCCGCGCTACTATCCCGGACATGCGCAAGGAAGTAGGGTACCTCTCTTGTCCCACGTCGCCTAGAGAGGGAGCCTTGGGCTTGCTTATAAGGCTTGAGGAGCCTTAACCTTGTTCGATACGTTTTAAAACCGTGAGGGTCGGTAGATCCAAAGTGGATAATATTATACAGCGTAGACTCAGAGTGTTACAGCATGTGGGCCCATAGTGAGGGCGTTGTGCCCGTAAGAGGTGGAGAGTGTGATGGCCCAAGCCAAGCGGCGGAACGCGGGTAGAAGGGATGGCGGTACATCCACGCCACTATCCCAAACATGTGCAGGGAAGTGGGATACCTATCTTGTCCCACGTCGCTTATGGAGGGAACCTTGGCCTTGCTTCTAAGGCTTGAGGAGCCCTAATCTAGTACAACGCGTTTGAAATCCGTGAGAGGTCCAGCCCAAAGCGGACAATATCGCGCTAAGGTGGGGCCTCGGGCTGTTATGGAGATTCTGTAAGGTTTCTATTTCTTCAGTTATATTCTCCACAATAAAAAATTCAAGGTTGGTTGCTTGCTGTCATGAATCAGATCTTCTCGCTGTGAGCCGATCTCTACAGTCCGAGCTCTTGAAGCAAAGCACCCAAATCAGACCAAGAAGACCCACCTTCTTCCACAGCCCCTCTTGCCATCTCTGCAAGAGCCAAATCAGACCAAGAAGACCCACCTTCTTCCACAGCCCCTCTTGCCATCTCTGCAAGTGCTTTCGCTTTGCTTCTCATTTCCTCTACTTCCTCACCCACCAGGACTCTCTTCACTACCTCCTCCACTCTCTTGCTCTTCATGCTGTCGCCAAACGACCTCGCCCACTTCTTCACCCTGATGTCGACCCCGATCTTGAACACTTGGGTCACAAACTTCTCATTGTAGAACTGCTCCGCCGCGACTGGCCAGGTGACCATTGGTACACCGGCCGTGACCGCTTCCAGGGTTGAGTTCCACCAGCAGTGCGTCACGAATCCCCCTGTCGCCTCATGATCAAGAATCAGCATCTGAGGAGCCCAGCCCGTGATGATGAGACCCTTGTTTCAGATTCTTGATTCGTACCCATCAGGCGACCACTCTTCTTTCCCTTCTTCCACATTTGGGTCCTTCTTCACCACCCAGATGAATTGTTGCCCTGATGCTTCTAGTCCGACAGCGATCTCGTGGAGCTGAGCAGCATTGAAATTCACCATGCTTCTTAAGCAAATGTAGATCACTGAGTTGATTTGCCTCGAGTCAAGCCACTGGAGGCACTGGAGCTGGTCAATGGCGGCTTGCTTGCCCGTGTGCTTTGTCCTCAATCTCCTTATTGCACAGAGATAGCAGGCCGATTGACCAGGATCGTCTCCCTAGGAATGCCCTGTAATGGTCTGCATAAGCCAGTTCGAGCTCAAATAAGCTGTTCATGACGACTCCAAAGCTCCTCTTCTCTGATTCCTTCACCTCGTCAGAGAACTTGGTTAACTCAGTCTCTTCCTTGACAAAATCCGGCAACTGTATCCTGGACAGTGTGATTTCTCCAGGGAAGTTGGGGATGACAAAGGACTCCGAATCACATGACACCTTCTTGTGAGGCTCATAGAGCCTCACACATTCCGTGCCCGCTACTAAGAAGGCACTCGTCCCGTGGAAAGCCAGCCTAGGAATGCTGCACTTGGCCGCAACATCGATTGTCCAGGGGAGGAACATGTCCGAGATTAGACAATCAGGGGAGAGTTTCTCAATCAGCAGCTGGAGCTGTTGGTCCAGCATCACGATGGCTCTCATAAATTGCTTGCGCATCTCCATCGAAGTGACCCTGTTCAGATTGTCAGAGTCTTCTGGCAAGTCAACCTCTTTGAGGGGCAACGTCACTGTGACGGCATCAATGTCAAAGCCCAAATCCTTGAATTTCACGATGGATTTCAAGAAAGTGGGCTTGTCATGGGGGGGTGGCAATGCGGGTGGACTTTCAGCCTCCCATGGTGAACAGTTTGGCCATGTCGATCATCGGGATCATGATGCCAGAAGCCACAAAAGGGAAGAAGAAAAGGTGAAGCTGAAGGCTTTCACTGACCATTTGGCTCTCGGGACAATTACTGCTACAGGAATGTATTCGGGAATGCTGGTGGTGAAGCACGAGAAAGGTTTGGTTATGATGCTACTTACTTTTGAAAGCTGAGTTCTGTTTTAGGACTTCAAACCTAGGACCAATGTATAAGGAGGGGTTTGGGAATAAAAAAAAGGGTGATGTAAGATAGACTAGTTTGAATGGTAACCTGCTTCCGTGTTCGCCAAGAATTTTGCGATTAAAAAAGAGGAAGAAATAAACTGGATCTAGATTTAAATTGATTATCCATGTAGAGAAAACTTTGAGGTGATACCTAGGCTGAATCCATTCACGTCATCATTCTTAAAACTGTGGCAAGTTGTAGGCTGATCATTGAAACAGGAAACTATTTACTTGTCAAACCCTGCAATACTACAAGGCAACCTAGTTCGTTTGAGAACCTTAAAAACTAAAAATAGATGCGTCATCCATGATCAATTGCACAAAAGATGAGGCCCCAATAAGAATCGGCTAGGGAGCACTCAATTCGGAAATCTTAACTCTTTCTGGTGCAAGGAAGAGTCACTTGGGATAATTAATACATGGTCAATGAAGATTGAAGCATATTTAAGCCATTTTAGACTTAATAAAATTGTTTTTGCTTCTATATTAATTCGTGCGGAGAACGAGAAACTTTGTCAAATAGCATACGAGTATTTATCAGTGAAGGCACCACACATCAAGGATGTTAGGCAATAATGCAGGAACTGGACATTACAACAGTATCTCCTAAAATGAAAGCAGACGCAACGAAAGGATGGAGAAAACATTCAGAAATAGAACACAATGGTACACTAGACTAGGCTTCATCTTGATTCATGAGCAGCTGTGCTGCCGGAGTTCAGCGATCAATGAAGTCGAACTGAATCAGATGATCTGCCTTCCCCAACAACCTTCTTGACCTTTCGCCAAGCGCTTTTGCCCCCCTTCTCATTTCCTCTGCCTTACTCATCTCGCCACCTTCTCGACATCATCTCTGCTTACGACATCTGCACCAACTCCAAACTCAGCGTACCCTTTAGATCCAACACCAATCCCGATCCCTAGCGCTCACTCGAGTGACCAACTTTTCGTTATAGAATTGCTCAGCAAACATCGGCCAGGTCACTATTAGCACACCGGCACATACTCCTTACAGTGTTGAGTTCCATCCACAGTGAGTTACAAATCTACCGACTTGACTCATGATCGAGAATCAACACTTGGGGCACCTCCTTTCTGATAAGCGAAGTTGACCTTGTTCCATCTTCTTTGGCTCAAAAGAATTTCATTGCATCGGATGGACGCTTGATCTGAAAGCGATGGGACACTGGTAGCAACTTATTTCCATAAAGGTGTACCGGTGGTATCTTAAGTTGATGCACAAATAAATCTTACTTTTGATAATAATCGCTAAGTAAACTTAACCATGATCATTTATATGGTCACAAAATCTAAATTATGAATATTTTAAAGTTAAAATATCAAGTATAGAGTATCAAAATTGAAAGAACTTACTGCATGTTCTTAATGTATATTGCTGCTGTAAAATCTGAGGGCATTAATGTACCTTTGTAATTAAAGTTTTTTTTGTACAAAAAACTGACATCTTCCAATTTTGAAAAGAAAAAAAACATCTTGAAGTCTTCTTGCACGTTGGATCGATTTTAAACCACAAAATATTTTTGAAACTGTAATTAGAAAATAAACTTTCACAAAAGTCCAAAGAAAAAAAAGGGATATAATGACAATAGTTAAATAGATGTTCATAGTGGAGTGTTAGTTATTTGGTAATCAAACATGAATGAATTGTAGGAAAAATAACAAAAAAGTCATAAACCTATTGCAATTGTACCAATTTAGTCATAGGCCTTTTTTGTTGTCAATTGAGTCTTAAACCTTTTGCATTTATGTCAATTCAATCCATACAGCTAATTTTAGCTGGTTGGCGATGATAACATGGATAGCTTTAAAAATATTTTAATAATTTTTTAGATTTTTTTTTACTTTTCCTTTTTTTTGTTTTCTTTCTTTCTCATTCTTTTGTTTCCTTCTTCCCTTTGTTCTACCTCCAGCCAATCACGAGACCTCAGCGACCAACCAAAGCAAGGGCTAGTGAGGGCTCATCTAGCCATGGCAAGATCAATCCTCACCGTCGTTGGGCAAGGTCGAGCATCGCCAAATTTGACAAGGTTCACCTAGCCATGGTGAGGCCGACCTCGCTCGTTCAACAATGGCGAGGTTGACCTCACCAGTGGCCAGTGAGCGTTGGCCCTCACTTTGGTTCGGCAACCAGCTAGAGGTAGAAGGAAAGAAGAAAAAAAAAAGAGAAAAAAAGAAAAAAAAAAGGGTAAATAAATAATTCAAAAAAAATTAAAATATTATTAAACGTGTCCATGTCATCATCAACTAGCATCTAAGTCAACGTCAGCCGGCTAAAATTGGCTTAATGAATTGAATTGGCACAAATGCAAAAAATTTATAGCTCCATTAGCAAAAAAAAAATAATTTAAGAGTGAATTGACACGATTGCAATAGATTTCGACTATTTTGGTAATTCTCCCATGAATTGTTCATTCAAGGCATCACCCTTTTGTGTCGGCACTTTTGGCAATGAAATGACAAAAAATCAACATAATTCCCAATGTAATAAGTGCATGTGGAAAAAAATTGAAAAATAACAAAAACTATCATGCTTTCAACGTCATATAATTATTGATTTAACTATGATTAATAGATTGATGAATGTTATCAAAAAGGAGATCTGAATGATTTTCGTGCAGTAAAATGTTAACAATCGCCAATAGTCCTCCTTTTTTAGAAGCAAGTAGTTTTTCAAGGGAATTTTTTCATTAGTGTGCTGAAAATAATTGTGATTAATAAAAAGAGGTTAGGACGTGTGATTAAGTGGGCCTCCTTATGTAAGGGTCACACATCGTCAGTATACGAAAGATTACCTCTTCCTATAATATCCTATAGAGCGAAAAGCCGAAAGATTGTTACGGTGTCTAATGTGTAATATCATCTCATAAATATGTCATGAACCGATAGATATTTGGCCGCGAAATAGCTCGGGCGGCGCTTGGTGAGCTAAGAATACTAAATCAGCCTTCCTTCTATAGTTGTTTCTAAGAACAATACAATGAATCTTATCGTCGTATCGAATCGTATCACATTTAGCTTGGTCATCTGGTTCCTTCAGCGAGATATACAAAACACTTCTGTACAACAACTAATTTCGGTCTACCATGACCTTATCAGGAGAGCGCTATCAACTTCCGACCAGTGTGCATATAAGAGGCCAACCCTGCCTTTAGAACTCTTTGAAGTTATGACCATTCTATACTAGAGTACCTAACACAAACACATTAATACCACTCTTACGAAATAGTTGTATCATCACTTCTGCATCGCTCACTCTTTAACCTAATGCCATAAAGCTCCACTCATCAGCTCCCAAGGGTATGAAAGAATTCGATCCTTGACATTCTCCCCCACCAAATTCAGCAACGCTCTTGTTGTGGGCTGCTTTGTCGCTTCCTTGTGTTCCTCAACCAACAACACCACTTCCTCGGGACTTACATAAATGGAAACGTTCACCCAACAGAACATGTTAGTCCACTCCACTGGTAGCTTCCCCAATCAAAGTAGTTTGCGCTTTTTTGGTCACTTTTGCTTTCCCTAGCAACAATGGCATCTCGAGTCAACTGCACTCCTTTGGCAACACTTTCTTTCGCCTACTAAACTTATCTAGATCTGAACAGACCAATGAAGGTTTTCCTCCTTGTTGGAAACATGGCAGCAAACGTCCTCATGAGATTTGTCTATTGATCTAGGAACGTTTTACCTATTAGGTGAGCAATTTAGTTTATTCCTATGTCCCCCATTGCCATCCTCGAAGCTAAACGAGAGTGCGCCTTATCCGAGCCCTCCTAGCCCCGACGATTACTCCCCGCCCTCATAGGAACGGATAGACCATAGACTTTCCCCAAATCACCCACTTACTAGAGGGATTGTACTCTAATACCATTTTTTACGAGCTGACAGATTCTTGATCACAGAATAGCCCATGTTAGTGAGCCGAGACACCAAGCTATCCTTTCTTCTATAGCTGTTCCTAAAAATAGTACGGGAAATAACATCCTCGTATCGAATCATACCACGCCCAGTTTAGCTTGAGCATCCAGTCCCTCGAGCGAGACATACAGAACACGCTTCAGTACAACTAGTTTTGGCCTGCCATAGCTTCATTAGGAGATCGACATCAACTCTTAATCAATTTGTGCACGGGAGATCAACCCTATCTTAGAATCATAACTGTTTGACCCTAAAACTCCTAGCACAAACACACCGATATCACTCTTATGAACCAGTTGTATCATCAATACTACATCATTCACTCTTCATCCCTTGCCACTGAGTCTTGTTCGGCATGTTTCAGACCAACAAAATTGATAGATGGTTGTTTCTTTGCTCAGCCACATAAAATGATCCTTCTCAACCACTCGATTCTCTTCAATGGCGATCTTAGGGTTTCTTGCCCCAGAAAAATTCATACAAAGACAAGAAGAACGAAAAAGATGACATTGCAATCTTTGCTAAATAACTGTCATGGAATACTTAATTGTCTTCCTTCATGGCATAACTATGCCAACAATCATTCACTCATTCCCTTTCATGTGGTCTGAATTGAGAACTTGATGAAGACGACGACATTGCTTGTGTTAAATGAGTGATTTTGTTCTGATTGCGAGGCTTTTCTTCAATGTTAATGTAACAATGACACTGGACAATTCGAAATAATTCAGAGACTAAACTAACTTACTGAAAAATTCCACCGTTCTTGCAGTTTTCAGATGTAGACTACCATGAACAGAATTCATGTTGAAGCTCACCTGCCACTCAGAGAGAAACCAAACCATATGCAATGTCTTTCCATCACGGCAAGAACGCAAGAGAACTAGCACAAGAACTATCGATCTACTGAATTTGGATCCACAAACTAATATGCATCGGCTTTTCAGTAGCCTATCTAACAAACTCCACTAAGTGGGCAGAGACATTCTCTTCGATACATCTAATTAGTTCCTCAACAAAAGTTGCTCCAAGAAAAATACAATAGCACATTATATGGAACAACTTTTGTGAAATATGCAGAGCGCAGGAAGCAGATAAAACCATAGAAAAAGATACCTAATTCAACAAAATCTTTCTAATAATGAGACTGAAAGGAAGCAGAAGCTCCACTTACCTTAGCAAAAAAAAAAAAAAAAGGAAGCAGAAGCTTTCCCTTCTTTTCCTTCTTTCCCTATTTTCTTTGGCAAGCTCTGAAACATAATCTCGTTTTTGGTACCATCCATTTATTCTCCATTTTCTGTTCACCTTGATAGCTTGACACGACGATCAAAGCCGATTCGATCATCCAGTCATACAAATTACCCATATTCATGACATATGTGCTCTGCTCAAAAGTTCAAGTTCAACAAAACCTACTATATGATCGTGGGGAGTGACAAAAAAATCCGACTAATAGCCGGCTTATGTTACCATGTAAGAGACCCTCACACGATGGCCTCTTGGCACAACCTTAGTTTCCGTTCTTAAGGAAACACAGGCAAAGCCATGTATTGTCTGATCACTTACAAAATTCCAAACGTTATATCAAATATGACCAGGAAGTAAGATTGACCTGTCTCGGTTTTTGGACCTGAAATACCCCAGAAGCCTACTCCAGAAGCCAACGTCTTCATTGGGCACCAGCAGTGGCACTGGATCTCTGAAATTTGCCTTCTCACTGAGCTCTTGAAATTCATCCACAAGATTTTGAAGCCTCGCGACGAACTCAATAAGAAGTGAAGCAAATGTTGCTAGAGATAAGGAGCTAGCACTTTCATATACTTTCGACTGCTCTTCGTTGGGCAAGGGATTCGCGCTAAACGAGAGACGTGGCCATGACTCCCTCTTAATCGTACCCTCTGAGGAAACAAATTCAGGAAGCAGTGAGTTGACAGCTGCATTCGAGTACTGTGGTTCCAAACTAATATCACTCAACGAATGTATCACTATCTGTCTATTTTCAGCATCATTAGAGTCTTGGATGTTCTCCAAATCTTCGAGTTCCTTGGGCTGCGCTGTGGATTCCCAGCTCTCCTTATTAACTAGGACGTACGAATTCTTGTCTATCTTCATTTGCAGTTCTTCGGCTGCATCATGCACTGGTAAGAGTATGTCTCCGGGGCTTAATTTCTCCATCCGTTCGACCTTGCTTCCAAGCTCAAGTAATACCTTAGCTCCTTCAGTGCCAACCCTTTGAAGTACATCCCTGAAAACCTTTCTCTTTTCTGCTGGTGCCTTCAAAAAGTAAGGACCTGATGAGAATTTTTTCCTAACGATAATTTGCTTGCTAATAAAATGGGATAAGATTACAATGAAAACGCAGATATGCGTAACCAGTGAATGGAAATCATCCTCTAGAGTCTTAGACTCCATCAGAATTAAGCTGCCCATTCAACGTCATAGCACAAAATGGGAGACATATAGTGCAACTCAAAGGAGAAAGATGCCACACAAACACGAGCTAAAGAATTCATGCAGTAAACTACGTCAGATGCAACCAACCACTGAAGCAGCATCATTATTAAAAAAATCAGAAGAGGTCGAGCACGAATGCACAATATTACCTGTATTTCGGAGAGAATGCAGCCATGCATTGCCATCACCATGAAAGCGCAATGCCTCAAAGCTCCACTTACTTCTACGTAGTTTCTCCAAGGATATTTAAATGACTTATACGGGCCATGTGGTGGTTCCCATCTCGCAAAATCTAACTGCCATTACCAAAAGGTTGGTTATGATTCCCAACTGATAAAAAGAAGCAGGCAAGAGCATACCAGTGATTCCTCTTGACTGAGAGATTGTACAGCTGTTCTGTAACCACTGTACAGTAGGTCATCAGAAGCTTGGTACGTCAGTATTTTCGAAGGAACTCTAGTATATTCCACACAGTCCAAATATCCAGTAACACACCCTGAATAAATTTTCCATATAAATTAGTACACAGAGCTCTCTTGTTTAGTAATCATACCGAATTGGGAGCAAATATCCACGTTGATCCTTGACTTTTCTAGCGATATTTCTATTTTTACCACTGAACTTTGATTCCATCACTGCCACCAATCAAATATTGAGAGAAAAAAATTGAAACAATATCACAAGTTTAGCGCTAGCAATCATACTCGAAAAGGATATTTTCGACTGGTTTTTGCATTTAATGGTAATTGGACAGAGTGGTAAACTTTAAACAATATCAAAAGTCGAATGGCTGGGTGATATAAAATCAATGCTCATCGATAAGAATGAAAATCGCCCTTAATAGAATGAGAAAAAGAAAATATAGACCCATCGTACTAGATGTAGGAGATTGATCAAACCTTCCAAGGAAGTAGCTACACCCTTGAAATTCTTGACAACCAATTTGTGCAGGTCCTCCCCAGCCCAGATTGGGTATATACAGGTATTAACAACCAAACATACGGCAGCTCCAATAGCAATCAGCATTAGCCGGTAAAAAGCCGTTTCGAAAAACGTTGAAGTACTCCCAGATAACATCACAATGCAGTAAGTCAACAAGAATACCCGAAACCCATATTCGTATGGCTTCATGGTCGGGTAAAGCTTAGCATAACTGGCACAAAATCCTGAATACCATAAGATCAGAATAAGACATCGCAAGACATATTGAGTAGCTCAATTCCAACTATACCAACCTGCTATAAAGACGCTGATTACAAGGACAAACTCCTGTAAATCACCGGTCTTGGTCGATAGCTCCGCAATGCCGAGAGCAATACTTCCAGCCGATAATGTCCCAATAGCCCGATTAAATCCCTTGTTCAGAGTTGCACCTAAAGATTGAAGTCAGAACAGCCTTCACTATCTTCCCTCGTTCTTCAACAGCAAAAAATGAACTCAACACACTTTGAAAATCAAATCCACAACCATAAGCAGAGAAGCCCCCCACGCCCCCCCCCCCCCAAAACAAAAAAAAAAAGAGCATAGCGCTGAAAATAAAACGGCGCAATTCATTCATAAGAACCACAAACCTTAGTCTTCAGAAACAGGGCCAAAACGGAAAAGGAAAGAGCTGAAACCAACAAAATTAATACCTACGCTGAACTCAAAGACCACCACGACAGTAAGAATCGCCCAGATGGAGTACTGGCTAACATCCTCGACAGGCTCCTTTAAGAAGATCACCAGCGAAACAAGGGCCAAACAGAAGCCCAACTTCGCGGCGAAGATGGCCTTCCGAGGATCGGAACGACCCATCTCGTACAGCCCAACCGAGGAGTCCTGCAACCAACTCCAGCAACTCACAACACTATCCGAAATCCACCTGAAGCACCTGCGCTGGACCCCATTATCGCCCCCGTCCGTGCCGTTCAGGTCGAGGTCAGAGTACCCTTTTCGGGAGAGGAGCCTCTCCTTGCTCCTCTCCAAGAAGCTGTGCCTGAACGACCCAACCTTCGCAGCCATCGCAAACGGAAGAAAGGGAAGAAGAAGAAGGAAGGAAGAAGAAGGGATTCACAGAGCCGGGAGACGAGTCACCAGACTGGAAGCAGGTGGTTGGGGGGGTGCGCAGAAGGGCAAGAAGATGGAACAAGAAGACGGTGGTGACTCTGCACTACTTGGAATGGGCCTTATGGAGAACGGAGAGATGATCGGAGCGAAACCGAAAGGGAGTTTCCGACGGTGGGCAGACGCTTCCGTCGGGTCGGAGATCTTCGTTGACAGAACAGGAACAAGTTGCAAGAGCAGGTGGACGGCCAGCCTGGGGCCGTCGCGGGGACCGTGGAATGGGAGGAGACGGCGGGGGCCTTACCCTATCTATGTATGTACGAGATCGATTATCTCTCACGACGCTTCGTTTGTTTTCGGGGAAAATAAGATTTATATTGTGCGTGAATTTTAATTCGATGTGTAATGAATTTTTAAATTTTTATCGGTTTAATATGATCCTTCAACTGTTCCTATATATTCGATCTAATTTCTAAACTTTCAATTTATTTAATATAATCTTTTAACTCGATCAGAGAGCCAAATCAGTTCTTTGGTAACGGGTATTATATGCACAAGATTTCGTAACTATACTGTTGCTCAAATTATGGAATACATTTTCGATTTAATTCATTTCTTGAATCAACAATAAAAAAAAATATGATACCTTATCATTACCTTTTTTGCCATTTTGGTCTATATAAATATAGCTACTATTCTATTTAATTATATTTTAACTTATGATCTTTATGAAAGTAAAAAAATATTACCTCATCTACGGTTATATTGGATTCATATTTCTTTTGTTTTACAATTAACTGTTTTCATGAGAATATTTTCTAACAATATTAATTTATCTCGAAATTTCTCATCCTTATATTAATTTAAATCTTGTTTCTAATTTTATAGATAGATAAAATTTTTAACTTTTTGTGTCTGGTGTTTTCTTAGTTAAATTTAGTTATATCTGTAAATTAGTTTAAAAAATACTTAAATGGGGCTATCGTAATATTTATAAAGACAATAAAAATAACGGTTAATACCACCAAAAACTCTAAACTGGTACATGTGTGACAATTTTACCCCGAACTTTTTTTTTACCATAAAAAATCCCAAACTGGTACACATGTGATAATTTTACCCTGAACATACCCCAAAAAACCCCTGTCGCAACCTCCCCGAACCAGCCCGGAAGCCTAAGGGGTTAAGGCTAATGGATTACTAAGTTAAACCTAGCTCGAGCTCTCCCAAGCCCATACCAATTTGCGACTTAAGTTTAAGTTGTTAACATGCAAATCAATTTCATTTAGGAGTCGCCACTAATCAATTTTTGGTGGGTCGATTAGACATCCAAGTGAAGCACGGGAGAAATGATTCACTTCTACGAACCAGAGATTCAACGGGTACGGGGACTTGATTACACTAATTGATCAATTAGTGCCCCTTCGGTATCTAACATTGTTCAATCACTACCTAACATGCTCACACTAATTGAGAGTCTCAAAATTCTAAGCTAAAGAAAGCAACAATCAATACATAGAAAATGCATAGTCGAGTAATAATTAAAATTGAGATGTGCAAACAACGGACTAGCATCATTTCTAGGAAAGAAGAAGCAATCAAAAACCCTAAAGGCTTATTCAATTTTTCGGACAAAATTTTTAAAGCTTTTTCCTAATTTAAAAAGAGATTTAAAAAAAAGGGTTTTGTTTTGAAAAAATATATATTTTTTATATTGAAATAAGAATGATTTTTTTAAAAACTAAAATCCAGGACCCGGGCCGGATCCCGAGACCTAGTCCGAAATATGATTGAAGAAAACCTTCTGTTTTGGGTCACAGAAACAGGAAAAAGCTAAGGAATGAAGTGGACTCATTGACTTGAACCCGACCCGCTTTTAACATGAGACAAGCCCAAAAATCACCACCGCAATCAGCCTAAAGCCGATTTGAATCCCAGAAAAAAAAAAAAACAAACACCAATGCAGGTCAAAATTCAATTAACTAGACTGAGTCCAAAGCCACTAAACCCCACTTAAGCCCACTTAAACATTTACTTTTCTTGCCCTTCAGCCTTCACGGATCCGATTCACTCAAGCTCAAGGTTCCTCTTGCAAACCGAGAACAACAGCTTTGACGGATGAACTCAAATTCTAGAAGCTCGGGCGAATCAACCGAGAATCATTGATTAAGAATTTTAAACCACGGAATAACCTATACCGCACCATACTCTCAAGCTATCTATTCCCGAACCCCCAATACCATCCTTCTCTCGGGATTGCCCATCACTGCCGTCCGCCATCTCCTTTCGTCACATCGACCATCCAACCACGACATGCAAACAGAGAGCCAAGGAGTACACACGCGGGACAATGAAAGCGCTTATCATACTTCAGAAAATTACGCAACCCGACATCATCTTGGGGCATCACGAGCCAACATGCATTTTGATAGTCCAACAAACCGAATCCATGTGTTCTGCATTATCGGCCATTAACAACCATAATGATAGGCAACAAAGAGTGAAGAGGGTGCGGAAGCCCACGGACATAGACTCACATCTCAAGAGAATGAATGCGGTATGGACGAAGCGAAGATTGACGCTGCGATTTAAGTAATGAAATGAGCGACCAAGTGTTTTAGTTCAAAGGCTTTTCCTTAAACAAAAACATAGCTTCGTTCAGACATTATTACAACACCCGGTGGTCAGTTCATATACATATGGTACAGAGACGAGCTTTATGTGAGTCTGGTTCAAACATGTGGTCGAGCCTGAGGTGTGCACACGTTAAGGAGATGGGATTTTAACATTTTTTGAAGTTGAACTCAGATCTAGACCCATAGAGAGTCATCTCGCGACAAGCAAGAACAACCACATCAACAGATTCAAACTCAGTACGCCTATGAGTCCCAAGACAAAGAACGAGCCTTGGTTTCACGGTTCAGTCAAGACACGGCAAGTTAAAAAGATATTTGCGGAGCAAGCATTTGAACGCGGAGGTCCCTACCCAGCTCGATGACGGCGAATGGGCGAGCTCGATAATTCGGAGTACGTCCGGTTGCCTCGCGCGCCTCCGAGCCGAGATCCTCGAGTAATCTACAAGACTAAAGAGAAATCAAAACAAAAAGGAAAACCAAAACCTACCGTAGGTTTTGGGCGTGGAGAAGAGGGAGTGTCGGCGGACGACGTTGGCCGAGGCTCAGGCACGACCGAATTACCGAAGCACGCCTTCTCCCTCGCGGCCTCCCTGTTGGTCCCTCTTCTCACTCTCTGTTCTTTCCCTTCGTGCCTCCCTCAGACTTCCCCCAAAAACTCTCCTTTCTCCTCCTGTTTTTTTTTCTCAAGCTCTCTGTTACCGCCCCCCAAAAGCCTCTTCTCTCCCTTTTAGCTCTCTGGAGCTCTTTCTCCTCTCTGTTTCTTCCCTTTAACTCTCTCGAGCTCTTTCTCCTCTCTCTCTCCCGGAACTCCTTCAAAACCAGCCTCCCCCTTTTAAAAACTGCACCGTGTCTTTTTTTTTTTTTCTGATATGTGCAGAAGGTTCCCTTTTGGTGAATGGACTGCATGGTCAAAGAGACAGTGCCCTTCATGTCGATCAAAGAAAGAAGAAAACTTTTCTTTTTTGTCATTTTCTCTTTTACTTCTGCAGATGGCCTTCCCCTCTTTTGAGCCTTTTTTGTCATTTTCTCTTTTACTTCTGCAGATGGCCTTCTCCTCTTTTGAGCCTTGGGGCGTGAAGCTTGTCATTTCATTTTCTTTCTTGCTTTTCGTATTCTGCTCTCTTCTTCTTTCTTTTTTTTTTTTCATGAAAACATGCATATCCCATTTTCTTGTCTCTTCTCACTTATTTCTTTATTTGTGAAAGTGCTGAAGAGTGGCCCAGAGGGAGAGGGAAGAGATCACATTTTTGTCATTCTCTCTTTTCTTTTCTCTTTTTTTTTCTTTTTTTTACATAATGATTTTTTAACACAAAATAAAAATGAAATAAATAAAAAAAGTGGAAAATATGTTTCGCTAAATTCTACTAATGCAAATGCGCCTAACATCTATATGCCATGTAGTTTTAATGAAAATATTTTTGTTCAGGGGTTAAAAATTAATCCCCAATTTTCTATGCAGTTAAAACTCTAAATGATTTAGCAAAATTTAGGTGTCAACAACCCCAAACTGGTATACTTGTAATAATTTTACCCTGAACATACCACAAAAAATCTCCAACTGGTACACATGTGATAATTTTACCTTGAACTAAAAATTTAATATTATTTTTTTTATTTTTTCGAATTTTTATTAATTTTTTTGTTTTTTCTTTTCTTTTTTTTCTTCATCTTCAACCTTTGGCGAGGGCGGCCCTCACCAGCAGCCAGTGGGGCCAACCTCGCCGGCTTCCACCTCTGGCCGGTCGTCGGTCTGGCGACCGGCCAAAGGTTAAAGATGAAGAAAAGAAAAGAAAATAAACTAAAATTAAAAAATTAAAAAATTCGAAAAAATAAAAAATAAAATTAATAAATTATTAGTTCAGGGTAAAATTGTCACATATGTACCAGTTTGAGATTTTTCGTGATAAAAAAAATAGTTTAGGGTAAATTTGTCATGGGTCTACCAGTTTCATGTAAAATTGTCACTAGTGTACTAGTTTGAGATTTTTTGTGGTAAAAAAAAGTTTGGGATAAAATTATTACAGATATACCAGTTTGGGGTTTTTTGTGGTAAAAAAAAAGTTCGAGATAAAATTATCATACATGTACCGGTTTAGAGTTTTTGATAGTATTAACCCTAAAAATAATAAGAAGATAGCATATTTTCGGTTGATTTAAAAAATGAACCGAAATGGAAATATTTGTGGGTGTCCACGCTAATTTTACAGCAGCGTCCTCCTCATGATTCTGGTCTGTGGTCCTTGGCAATGACTAGCCAACGCCCACTCAGAAGTAGTGTCATTCCTTCATTGATGAGCTCTAGAAGGTTCCTTGCTGTGGGATCATTCTCAAGACGCGCGTGAATTTGTACCCGCACTGTCCGTGCCACTTGATTGCTACCATGTTGTTCACTCTCACCAAAAGCTACCAGGCCAGCCCCGTCCCTAAATGCATCAACTGCCTTGTCCGTTAGACCACTCCCGTATTCAATTTCCACGTCGAAGTCAAGCTAAAACTACCAAGTTTCTTTGTTTACTTACCAATAAAGTGTTCTCTAGACGGCAATGGAGTTCACAGGCGATTGGGCCCTTGAAAACACTCCGGAAGGTGGACTAGTCACGGTGCTCGAAAACCGATAGGAGACCACTTGACCACCAAATCAAAACGCTCATGTTACTCGATTCGAATGTTGTCTCTTTTTTTATGTGCCACCATTACTTGGTTTAATTTATTAACACACCAGTATTCGAGCATGTGCAGTTGGATGATTGTGTGATGGGAAGAAGGCGGGTGCAGTGGAAAGATACTGGGGATGTGCTGAAAATGTCCTTTTTTTTTATGTCTTTTCATTATATATTGCAATTACAAGGGCCATTTTGAAAAATGAAAACCTATTTTTTAACTTAAAAAATGTAGATGTAATAGATAGAGATTAAACTATCCACTGGGTAAACTTCCGCTCCTTTCGTTCAAGACAGCAAGGAGAGCCACAAAAATGAAAACCCAATCATTTACCTCTCAAGGTAAACAAGAATGACTGATTGGGGTGCAAGTAGTCAAAAGGAATAATGACACAAATGATTCATAAATTTTGGTCTAATATGCAACATGATTCATGAACTTTTAATTTGTCCAATATGATCCATGAATTTTAACTCAATGTGCAATATGGTCATTGAGCTTTTAATTTATTTAACGTGACCGCTAAACATTTGGCACATGTTTGATATAGTCCCTGAACTATGTAAAAATGTTTAATGACGTCTTTCCATTAATTGAAGATCAGGGATAGCATTGAACATTGAATATAGTTCAAAGATTAAATTAAATATGTACCAAAAGTTCATGGACCATATTAAACAAATAAAAAGTTTAGAGATCACATTATACATTGAACTAAAATTCAATGACAATATTAAATAAATTAAAAATTCATGGACCACTGTGTATATTAGGCTAAAGTTTAAGGATCATTTGTATCATTTTCCTTAGTCAAAACAAGTACGTTATAGCTGTATTATAGAGGAAGTTTGCACAAGTATTCCAATAATTTTGGTTTTTCCTCAAATAATTATAACATAAAACAATGTCAAAGCCATTTAATCAAACGGCAATCTCCACCAATTACCATATAAAATGGAGAGGAGACCTATCAAAACTATATATGAAATGGAGAGGAGAAAGAAACAAACCGGAGTGAGCCCACCTGCGAAGATTGGATCAGGATGTGTACATTTGTCGGCTTTAAACAAGAGAACCTCCGTTTATTACGTTATACATGTGCAAGTTCGATTCCATATCTCGGTGTTGGTGCAATGTACAGATGCACCCATCAGTCCCATCATCATCATAAAATGGCAATTGGATTTGTTGAAGTCTTTCCAAATTTGCGGTGCTTAGCAGAAGAAGAGTGGTGGACCACAGCTTCTGACAAATACACAGGTGATTTTCCACGTCGGATATATTATGGATTTTGCCAGGAAATTGGATGAAATGTTGCTTACACAAGTGGATTTTCCGTGTTACATCTGCTACTCTCCACTACGGATTCATTTTGCAGTCATTTGCCACGCGTTAACATGTACGGATATTGGAAGGAATGCTAATCAATGGTAAATTTGGGTCAGATTTTTCAGTTTCGGAGTTCTGGTGAGAGCCACAAAAATGAAAACCCAATCAGTATCCCTCAAGGTAAACCAGCATGACTGATTTGGGTGCAAGCAAACATAAGAAGTACGTTATAGCAGTATTACAGAGGAAGTGTCATGTCCCGAACCCTACGGGTGTGCAATACCCCTCTTTGGTCGTTGAGATGCGATGTCCCAAGACTCATCGCCGACCTTTCATTTTATTTTTTAATTGCACATGCGAAAGCTATCACAAAAATCCCCAGACAACAATAATAAATAGGAATAGTCGGGAAAATAAATCATAACAGTCACACAATACTATTTTCGATTTTCACTTGATTAACCTCTGGGAATATTCTTACGAGTCCACTTCAAGCGTTTCCACAAAAAGCCAGCAAAAAGATATCAGGTTAGGGTCAATCTATTCCACCAACAGGTCAATCTCAAAAAGCCAGCTTCCAAACACCGTAAACCAAACTGGGTGCATCAACATGCTAAGGACCTGACAAAAATAGTTAACAACAACAAATGAGGCGAAAGTCTCAATAAGTTAACGGCTTAAGCTCCGATTAGAAGGCCAACTCGCACAGGGGTCCCTAACAAGGCAATACAGCATCAATAACAACAACATTAAACAACCACAGGCATCCTTACCTCGCCTTGGTACAATTGTTGATGAAATGAACATGTCACATACTCGAAGTATTTAAATAGGTTTCCCATGCATCAATGCATCACAGGCGTGCGTGTCTCGATTATAAGATAGAATCTACTTGGGCACGTCTCATATAATGCTTAGCAGTTTCTATCACATAATCAGACACTATGCATCACACGTATTCTAGTTATTACACTCCTTCGGGGCCCCTACACATCAAGCAATCTGCAGCAAGATGGCAATCTTTCGGAATAACCGGGCTCCGTCCTGCCCCATCGGGCACGGCTACGTCAAACGATCTATAGTAAGACGGCATTCCAATACGGCAACATCAAACGATCTGCAGTAAGATGGTATCCCATAAGGAGCATCGAGTCCGGCCTCGGGCCGTGACAAGACATCCGGAATATCGACAATCCAGATAATCTCCAGACATTCGATAAATCGAATATTGTCAAGCGATCTACAGCAAGACCCTGATAAAATCAGACATCGTCAAGTGATCTACAGCAAGACGGCTCCGACGTGTGACCACAAGAGCACACAAGCATTCCGGCTAATTATTATCTTTTCAATTAACTCATGAGTCCATGAATAGTGATCACATAATATCGCATAACAAACCAAGTGGTCGCATATGCAAATAGTCAATCAATTTGTGAACCTCATTGCGAAACTTAATTTTCATCCTCAAATATTAAATTCATTTTGGAAGCACATCGATAAAAATAATGAGAACTCAAAATCTTTTCTTGGAAATAGTCATTAAAATTATTTAACTATAGCAACTAATTAACACGGCAATTCATAGCATAAACATTATAATTCAAGCATAGAAATCACAATTTGACGCTAGAAATTTTTCCGAAAATATTAATATTTAATTTTCGAAATTAATTATTTTTAAAATAAAATATTAATATTTAAATCCGAAAATTATTTATTTAATAATAAAAATAGCATTTAAATTTCGAAAATAATTAATCAAATCATTTAGCTAAAAACGCTAATTTATACGGTGAAATCCAACTTCGGAATCACCATCCAAACATAAACGATCACAATTCGGTATTGAAAATCGTTCAAAATGCTAATTTTTAATTTTCGGAAATTAATTATTTAATAATAAAAATATTAATATTTAATTTCGAAAATAATTTATTAAATAATAAAATAATATTCAAATCCGAAAATAATTTATTTAATAAAATAATTGATAACTTTTCAACAAATACGCGATAGCTTATCGCAAACCCAACAATAGCCTATCACATAAATCATCATAACTTATCGAACTATTACCGATAACCTATCGTCTAATTCCAATTAACTAAACATAACCTTAATTAAACTTAATCTAAATTACCCTAAGCAAGTTTAACACCATAAACACAGGATTAGGGGTTAACTGACTAGGCTAACGTCGGTGAAGACGCGAGTACGACGGCAATGACGAGGTGGTCCGCGATGGATTCCGGCTCTGCATGGCGAGCGGCGGATGATGGTGAACGGCAGCGACAAAGAAGCGACCATTGTGGGGGCTGCTCTGGCACGTCCTGGGGTTGTTCCAAGTAGAGCTAGTGGCTGATAGCGGCAGCTGGGGGTGCTGGACAGCGGCGGTGAGAGGCGGAGACGAGTGGCGGACGTCCGACGAGTGACGCAACTCGCGCCAGGCTGGAACAGGCCGGCGACGGCTACTGTGGGTGACTGGGTAGAGTTGCTCGGTCTGGGAAGGGGCTGAGGTGGTGGCAAATGGAGCAGCAGTGGCGATCGGAATGACGGTGCTCGACAGCTGGACGAGGCGGAGCTGGGACAGAGAGAGAGAACAGAGGAAGGGGAGGGGAGCGGTGGCCGGAATAGGGGAGTAGCGGCGGGCGAACGGAGCGGCGCGGCGGTCTGGCTGGCTAGTGACGGGCGAGCTGGGGTGAACGACGCGTAGCGGCGTACGGCGGCGCTAGTTCCGGCGAGCTGAATAGAAGCTGGAGTAGAAGCCAAAAGCAATTGGCGTTGAGGGAGGGGGAGAGGAGAGAGAAGGAAGAAGGAAAAGGGAAGGAGAAAAAGAAAAGGAAATAGAAGAAAAGGAAGAGAGAGAGAGAGGAGTAAGTGGGGGCTGGTGGGGGGATCAAGTGCAAAAAGGGGGAGGTGACCGGAGAGAGAGAGAGAGAGAGAGAGAGAGAGAGAGAGAGAGAGAGAGAATAATTTTTGTCATCGAATGCAATCCAACAGTCCCCGAAAATCCTAATTAATAATTTTAGGATTTGGCCCACGTACATTAGATAAAACACATTACGAAGGAGGTTTATCAGTCCAAATTCGCACCCGATCAAAATTTCACTTTTCACATATCCCTAATAATATCTAGGTGGGCCACAACAATATCGACACCGTTCAATTAAATTCGTCATGAAACTCTGAAAAATTCGACACCAAAATTCGGGCTCTAAATAACGGCCAAATTCGATCAAATACGATTCTGGCGAAATCTCAATTTTAAAAATAATAACCGGGAGTGATCAGTTCCCAAGCGAGATTTTACTATAAACACACTGACGAATTACATGTTTTATTAATCCTAAAAATGGATCGAAATTCAAAATATCACAGGAAGTCTGCAGAAGTATTTTAATAATTTCGGTTTCACCTCAAATAATTATTACATAAAACAATGTTAAAGCCATTTAATTAAAGAGTAATCTCCACCACGTACCATATAAAATGGAGAGGAGAAAGAAACAAACTAGAGTTAGACCATCTGCGAAGATTGGGTCGGGATTTTTTTTGGATATTAATTATTTTAGGGGCCTTTAGGATGTGTACATTTTGTCAGCTTCAAACAAGAGAACGTCCATCTATTGTATTATATATAGAATTAATATCACGAAAAATCCTAAACTAGTACACTTATGATAATTTTATCCCAAACTAATTTTTTGACCACAAAAAGCTCTAAATTGGTATACTTGTAACAATTTTACCCTTCATTAAATTCTCCTGTTAAATTTGTTGACGTGGATGACACTTGGTGACATGGCAAGCCACGTGGAGAGCCACATGGAAATAACTTAGTTGTTTTTCAAAATAATAAGAACTTGATCGATATTTCTTCAATTAGATCGCGTTTTTTCTTCATTATAACACAAAACAAACCCTAGCGATAGATCAATTCTTCTCCTCTGACATTCCCTTCGACAAACCCCCTTCTTCCTATGGCCACTTCCACCTAGCTTGGTCGCAATCTTGGGCTTATGTCATAGTTTTCATCTTATTGAGGTAGGAAAATGATAGCCCTCTGTTCCATGTTGCGTTCGAGGCACTATGTTTTGGAGGGGCCGTCCTCTCTGTCTTTTTCATTGGATCCTCAGCCATAACCTTCTGATTGCATGTCTGGTTGCTTCACTTGTTTTCGGTTTGTGTCAAACTCAGTCTTATGTTTCTATGTCTAGGCCCTACATGATTTATTGCTTGTCCGTGAATTTCTTCGTGCGCTTACGTATTCCTCTTGCTATGTAGGTCAGTTGGTTCATGTCCTCATGTCCCTGTCAACGTCCTCGTGTCCTTGTTAGCTTTACGTGGTCTTTGCAACCTTAGAATCGTACGTGTGTCGAAACTTTTAACATGAAACTCACATGTGAATGGTATGATTGACTCGTACACCACATGCCCGATGAAATGCCAGAACCAAATTTACTTAAGTTTGTCACTGATTTCGAGTGTCCTTTGAGTGTGATTTTACATGTCTTATGAGAATTCATTTTTTTGGCTTGTATGTAGAACTCGAAAAATATCAAGCTTCTTGTTTGTCGAACTCGACCTTCTCATCTCATATGTCGAATTTGATCATCCCATCTTTGCTAGTTATCTGTGAGAGGTTATTACAAAATAATTTGTTTGTTTGTTGTTCTCTTGTAGATGTCTAAGGATTTTACAATTGCACTTAACCTGGGTGGAATTATAGAGTTTGGAAACATCACAAAGTACACAGGCCGCCATGTAGAATATCTGCATCGTTGTAAGTCAATGGTAGTAAACTATAACACAATTATTAAGGCTGTTATTGGCCTAGGATATATAGTCGAAAAGTTGTGGTACCTAATTCCTGGGAATTCGTTGAGAAGTGATCTTGTGCAGATTTCTGGTGATGATCAAGTGCTAGAATTGGTGGGTCTAGGATCGACTTTTGATGTTATTGAAGTATATATCGAAGGAGCTGCTCTTGGTGATGGTAATGGTTCTTCTACCAATGGCGATAATAGCGATAGGGATAATGAATCAGAGCAAGATCCTGGTACATTATCTTTAAGTGATGATGACTTCATTCTCGATGGTGGTAATGAGGATTTCTTTCTTGCAAGGCAAACAAGAAGAGAGGCTGATGATGATGCAGCTGCTGCTGCTGCTACTATCATTGATATAGTTCCCGTTAACATTCTTGAAAATGAGGAGGAGGGTGAAAATGATGGAGACATTGATCTAGAAGAAGGGGGTGAAAATTTGAGCCCTCTAAACTTTGATGGAGATGAAGAAATCTGTGATCAAGGAAGATCGAAAATCATTAGATATGAACCCAAATGGGATCATAAAGAAATACAGTTTAAAGTCGGAATGAGATTTGCCTTACGTGCTCAATTCAAGAAAGCTGTGCAACTTTATGCAATCATGAATGGATTTGACATTGGATGGAAGAAGAGTGAAGAGACAAAAATGGATGGTAGGTGTATGAATGGCTGTGAATGGAGAGTTTTTGCTAGCTGGATGCAAAGTGAGAAGACTTTTATCATAAAGACTGTTGGAAATGAACATACTTGCCCTAAGACCATGAGAAATAAGAATGCAACGTATGTATAGCTTGCAGAGCAATTCTTGCCTAAAATTATAGCTAACTTGAAGTATAAAATGTCACAAATGCAGGCATATACAATGGAGATGTGGGCACTAACACTAAATAAAGAGGACTTGTTATAGAGCGATTAATAGAGCTATTGAGATCATTAGAGGTTCATTTGTTGAGCAATACAAGTTGTTGCACTCTTATAAGGCTAAGTTGATTCGATGTAGTCCGAATAGCACATTTGACTTGGAAGTTGGACAATATAATACGTTCAAGAGGTTCTATGGGGGCTTCAAAGAACTGAAAGAGGGTTTTCTAACAGGCTGTAGGCGAGTAATTGGATTGAATGGATGCTTTACGAAGACTTTAATTAGAGGGATGTTGCTCTATGCTACTGGTAGAGATGGAAATAACCAAATGTTTCCAATTGCATGGGTTGTGGTTGAAGCTGAAATTGAAGAATCTTGGACTTGGTTTCTCAAGCTACTAGTGAAAGACTTGAATGTGGGACAAGGTCTTGGTTGGACCTTCATGAGTGATCAACAAAAGGTAAGGTTGTGCACAATCTTTACTAATAGAAGTATTTTGTTGTTTATAGACTAACTTATTCGCATGTTAAATAACGTGTTGCAGGGTCTTCTCAATGTAGTTTCTAAACTCTCTCCGTGAGCAGAGCATAGGAATTGTGCTTAGCACATTTATGCTAACTGGAAAAAACTATACAAGGGAAAAACATTTAGGAATTGCTTTAAGAGAGCTGCATATTCGACATATGAGGCCGATTTCAACATAGCGATAAAAGAAATGAAGGAAGAGTCTATTCATGCATATGAAGACTTCATGAGACAGGGTCCAGAACACTTTTGCAGGGCATTTATCAAGTATGGACGAAATTGCAATGCTATCAAGAATAATTTGAGTGAGACATTCAACACACATACATGCAGAGAAAGTGAATGTCCCATTGTTGATATGTTAGAGGGCATAAGAAAATTACTTATGGTAAGAATGTACGAGAAAAGCCAATTAATGATTGGTTCAAGAGATGAGATTTGTCCAAGAATTAGATTGAAGATTGAGGAGGAAAAAATGAAGTCTAGGTTTTGCATTCCAAGGCCATCTACGGCTTCCAAATTCGAAGTTGAAGTAAATGATGACACGTTTATGATTGATCTGAATGAGAAGACATGTACTTGCAGACAGTGGGATATATTGGGAATACCATGTAACCATGCTATCTCGTGCATCAACTTCATGAAGTGTAACGTAAATGATTATGTAGCTGACTGTTTCAAGAAACCTGCGTACAAGCGTTGCTACCAATTTGCATTACCTACCTTCAACGGAAGGAAGATGTGGCCAGAGACTAGTGAAGAGCCTTTATTGCCTCCGCCATTCAGAAAGCTTCCGGGGAGGCCTAAGAAAGATAGGAAGAGACCCAATGGTGAGAAGAAAAAGGATGAGAAAAGCAAAAGAATAAGGAAGCCAAGGGTCACCAACACCGATCCTACTAAAATATCTAAATCCGGTACTACCATGAAATGCTCCAATTGTCATGGTATTGGACACACAACAAGACAACATGCCCCCAACCTTCGGCACCTTTAGAGATCAAATTAACGGTAAGGAAATTAAACACAAATGTGATACACTTTCCCTTAAAATAGCTTTCTTATATATGTCTATTATACATGGCAAAAGAGGTAGGCCAAGGAAGCATCCAAAGAAACCGACCATTGAAGGAGGGGCATCTAACAAAAAAAGTGAAAGTATCACAGCTGGATTTGTAAGAGCACAATCAAATATTGTCAAATTTGAGAAGAGGAGGGTGCGTGGTCCACCAATACAATTCATATGGTTTTTGATGATGCCAAAGTAAAATGTTAATATGGTTTGTCTTCTTATAGTTTCTACAAGGATATGGATTTTATGTATTTGAAACCACTGGAAACTCATATTTAAGAGTGAACATTTTATTTTGTTGATGATTTTTTAATCTGCTATGATTAGCATAATAACATTATGTTTGTTCTGTCATTTTTAGATGCCTAGTAGTAACATAGTACAAAAAATTCATCAAGGTGGTGCAAATCATACAGTGGATATTTCAAACCAAGTTTCTGGACCCTCTCAAACTCAACAATCTCAAAGTGAAGTAAGACAATGAACCTGTGGGGAGAGTTGGATGTTTGGTGCAAAGCTTGTTCAAGTCTAGTATATATTCACTTTATTTGGATGGTTGTGATATAGAACATGCTTTTGGACCTCTGTTGTCCGGTGTGGATTGTGCCTTTTTTGGCTAGTTGGCTAGTTGGATGTCTGGTGTAAAGGCTATTTTGTAAAGCTTGTTCAAGTCTGGTGTAAAGGTTATTTTGCTTATAAAGCTTGCTGAAGTCTGGTGTAAAGGCTATTTTGTAAAGCTTGTTGAAGTCTAGTAAAGGGTATTTTGTAAAGCTTGCTCAAGTCTGGTAAAGGCTTATTTGTAAAGCTTGTTCAAGTATATATTGATCCGTGGTTTTAGTTACGTACTCTCCATTTTGTGTGGATGATGTTATTTGCATTGTGATGATGAATTTGGTCGATCGCATATGGCTTGTATGCTGGAAGGGACTCTCTCTCTCTCCGCCCATTTTGATGATAAATACTAGGGTTAATACCACGAAAAATCTTAAACTAGTACACCTGTGATAATTTTACCCCGAACTATTTTTTTGATCACAAAAAATCCCAAACTGGTACACTTATGTCAAATTTATTATGAACTATTTTTTTGACAACTAAAAACCCCAAACCGGTACAATTGCGATAATTTTACCTTGAATTATTTCTTTGACCATCAAAAACCCCACACTGGTACACCTATGACAATTTGACCTCCAAACTAATGTTTTGATAACTAAAAACCCCAAACTAGTACATTTGTGACAAATTTACCCTCTGTTAGTATCCGTTAAATTATATTAATATCACAAAAAATCACAAATTGGTAAACTCGTGACAAACAGACGAGTGAAATACAAAACTAGTACATATATCAATTATCACGTGTTATTAAACTTAGTAATTTGACAGTAAAATTTAACGGAAACTAACGGAGGGTAAATTTATCACAGGAGTACTAGTTTAGGATTTTTGATGGCAAAAAAAGTAGTTCGGGGGTAAAATTGTCATAGGTAGACCAGTATGGGGTTTTTGATGGTCAATAAAATAATTCGGGGTAAAATTGTCACAGGTATAAGGTTTTTTGTGGTAAAAAAATAGTTTGAGGTAAATTTGTCACAGGTATATCAGTTTGGAGTTTTTCGTGGTATTAACCCTAAATACTATTGAAATTGCTTTATGGTTCCACGGCTGCTAGAATAGGTTAATATCCTAATTTGGACTTTTCTGCAATATTTGCATATGAAGTCTTCTTTTATATCTAGAAAAGTCTATTGCTTCTGGCTCATTATGTAAAATAGTACTTCATTTGTATATCCGCGCATACAATCTGTCTTTTAGTTAAAAGGCATCTTCTGCGGCACAAGAACGAATTCCAATAGAAAGAAATAATTTCTAGTATTGACGATATAAAGGCAATGTTAGAGTAATCTGGAAAATAAACTCGACTGCACATCACAACTCGGTCAAATTCGAAAAAAATTGATGGAGGGTATATTTGTCATGTGTGTACTAGTTTTGAATTTTTGGTGATCGAAAAAATTAGTTCGGGATAAATTTGTCATAAGTATACCAGTTTGGGGTAAATTTGTCACACGTGTACCAGTCTGAGGTAAATTTATCACGTGTGTACTAGTTTGGGGTAAATTTGTAACATATATATCAGTTTGAGATTTTTTGTGGTATCAAACCTATGAATTTCCACATAAACATGCCACGTTACCATGCCATGTCACGGAGTGTCGTCCACGTCAACAAATTTAACAGAAAAATTTGACGGAAGTTAACGGAGTGTAAAATTGTCACAGGTGTACCAGTTTGGGATTTTTGATGATAAAAAAATTAGTTTGGGGTAAATTATCACAAGTATATCAATTTGAGATTTTTCGTGATATTAACCATATATATAAATATATATATTGAAGTTGATTCCATATCTCAGTGTCGGTACAATGTACAGATGCACCTATCAGTCCCATCATCATCACCGTATGGACGTTGAATTTGTTTGAGTCTGTCTAGATTTGTGGTGCTCAGCAGATGAAGAGTGGCGGACCACAACTTCTGTCCTTACTTGTAAAATGCAACGTTGTCAGTTTGCATCTAATTTGACCTTTTAAGTAACTTAAGTTTGCTTTTTCATTCAATCAAGCCACTCCATCATGTCTTTAGCGAAGGACAATGGGAAATATCGGGGCCATCGAGTAAGGAAATTCGGACGTCAGTATTCTATCCTAAAAATGATGACTCTTTCAGTTAGATGTGTGGATAGAAC
This sequence comes from Syzygium aqueum, assembly GCA_031216185.1. Classification (NCBI taxonomy): domain Eukaryota; kingdom Viridiplantae; phylum Streptophyta; class Magnoliopsida; order Myrtales; family Myrtaceae; genus Syzygium; species Syzygium aqueum. The sequence continues at coordinate 5,231,285 of CM062239.1, forward strand.
CATGTGGGATATATTGATATACGAGGGATAACATGACTAGGGAGGCTTGATGGATGAATTTGTAGAGCACACTTTGTGGGTTTCAGTTAAAAAAAAGTTGTAACTTCAGAGCGATTTCATTTTCGATTAATGGATAGATAACTCCTTGAAACCTCCTTTGAATTTCTTATAGAGAGATTTTCCTCTTTACCCCGAGTCCCTTTCTATTAAGTACTATTTTCTGTAAAGGGCTTTTTTTTTTCTGTAAAGGGTTAATATCATTAAAAGTTCACAAACCCGTATTAGAGTGATGTTTTCTTTCAAAATTAACGTGTGTTTCACAAAAAATGTCAAACTAGTACTCATGACATATTTGCCTCAAACTACTTTTCGTTTCAATAAATATCTTAAATTAATACCTTTGACACAAATCGACCTTCCATTGAGCATATTGTCTAACTTCTTGTCAAAATGTGTATGTGCCAACGTACGTAGCAGACAATTGCTTTTTCAGCTTGGATCTATTATCTCCATGTCAAATCTATATTACAACCATCTGTCACTTGTGTTGAAACGTATACATTTTAATGAGATAGCGAATGGATTGTTGTCAACACGTGTGGATTTTCCATGTTGAATTTGTCACGTGTGTTGATGCATATGCATTTGAACGGGATGTTAGATGGAATGCTACTAACGCACACACGAGGATTTTCCACATCGGATCTGTTATTCTTTATATCAGATTTGCCTTAAACTTGTCTCCTATCTGGGTTGACATGTATGGAATTTGATAGGATATTAGATGGAATGTTGTTAATGCAAGTGGATTTTCCACATCACATTTGTCATTCTCCACTGCAGATTCGTTTTGCAGTCACCTGCCACATTTGTTGACACGTATGCATTTTAACTGGGTATTGGAAGGAGTGCTAACCAATGGTAAATTTGGGTCTGACTAATAGGTTTGGAAGTTTTGGTGAGAGGAAATTTAGTTTGGGATAAGTGTGTCTGGAGTATTACTCTGAGAATTTTTATTGGATGAACAATAGTTTATGCTTTTGTCACGAGGTACCTGTTTGAAATTTCTAGTGCCATTAGCCTTTTGTAAATTATTTGTTCAATTTACCTTTTTAAGGGGTTTAAAGTTTGATTCTTTAGCGAAGGGAGCCGGTTTTTTTATAAGCTAGCACAACTCGTGCTCTTTGAAATTTGATTCTTTTTTCTATAGGTGTGATCCCTAAAAATAAAAGAAGTAGTAATGATAAATTAAGGTTTAGCCCCTAAAAGTAAAAGATTATACCGTTTGGCCTGCCGTTGAATTTGACTTACTTTTTGCTTGGCGCTTCGAGAAATGCAAGCATTGCTCGTAATTTGTGCATGGGTTTCTTTCCGTCATACTTTAAAGCAAAAAAAGTGGGTTTAGAAGTAGGTTCCTGAGGAGGGTAGGACCTCTGCTGATCAGACTCTGATGGAAAGTGACACTTTGACGCCTTTTGCATTCTCACCTGGCGTCAACATGCAGTGTGCAATTGACAAATGGATTTGGTGCTTTGGAAATGAGTGAGGAGGATGAGATGGGGCCACTCGAGGGGTGTTTCAAATTCAGAAGTCTCCACGCGTTATCTGATGAGGTGGAGAATTTCATTCTTCCCCATGAGGGCGACGTTTGTCGCTTCTCATGGACTTCCAAGATTTCTCCTTGGGAAAACTAGAATGACGGCCAAGAATAGGACTGAAGTTAGAAGACTGTGCAGGAGTGTAGAGGAAGGAAGAGGAAGGAAGACGCAACCGCGATGCTGAAAAAGTTAAAGACTGGTAAACTCAGTTCGTCCATTCTTCTGTCATCATTTGTGGGCGCCGCTCTTGACATTTTCTGAGCCCCAAAATTTGTCTTGTTTTGCTCCCTTTCTCCTATGAAAGGAGAGGTCATCTGAAGGGCTCAAGAAGAGAGAGACGGGAGAGCGCTCATCAACGTGAGAGACGAGAGGCAAAAGAAGTGGTGGAGACAGAGCTCGCGCAGGACGAGAGAGCACGAAGCAGAGGCGGAGGTGCTCGTGATCAACTCGTGTCTGGCAATATATTTACATCCATTTTGAGTGTTTTACTTCAGGTTAAACAATGTGGCTTTCGAGTGTAATTATAAGGCTGGGAAATACTTCAAGCACGAGTCATTGTAATTCTATAATTCAATTTGTGTTTGATAGTGGATTATTTGCTGGCTCTCCCCGTTGACGTAGGTTCCGAAACTCGGACCGAACAACGTAAACTTCTTGTGTGATTTTCTTCTTCCACTCAGTTTCTTGTCCTGATTCCATCACTCTCGTTTACGCTTCTGTGCACAACATTTGCAATCGACAATATACTCGATAGGACTCTATCAAATGGATGTCAGTTACTTTTATAGAAGGAATATAGTACTGTTTGGTGGCCTTTATTTATGCACTTTCCCACGGAGGAAACATGTTTCAAGTTCACCTGAGAGTGCAGAAGTAGCTAGATTTATTCGTCGATTCAATTCCACAGTTCTAAAGGTCAAGTACTCTTTCCAAATCGATTGACGTGCTAACTAATCGATTGATGTGCAAAACGCAGAATAGATCAAACTGAGAGGGTGGACCGAATCAACTAGACTGGAACTTCAGAGCACAAAATTGATCTGCTCAATGCAATTAATGAAGCCTCTTAACCTTAGGTAGGGAATACCCTTCTAGGAGGCAAAAAAATTGATAAAGATGGTAGAGGCGATCAACGAGCTGGCAGTTTGTTTTTCTTGCCAAGGTTTAAGAGGAAAACAGGCGGATTTGGGCAACATCCTTACAAGAGAAGCCTGGCCCGCCAAACTTTGGCCATGTCTGGCTTGAAATTTTTTATGTATGTTACAGATGGAGTCGGAAAACGTGTTAGACCCAACCTTTGAACCCGGGCACGTCCTGACCTGTCCAGCGATCACCTACTATAGAGGCACACGTGATAAAATACCTGCTATGGACTCTTCGTCCTCTTGGTCCGGACAAGGAGTTATAACCACACATATAACGCAACATACATAGCAAGGTGGGATTAACAGGGCCTACTGTAAGCCGCTCTTACGAGTGCGTGAGGAAAAGTACCAACAAATTTTCATGGCGTAAGCTGTCAAAAAGGAGCTTTCAAATCAGACTCCACTGTTTCATCAAAACAAAATGCACACCCAATTAGATGTTTCATCAAAGTAAAGCATCTGGTCCATACATAATTCCACAACCATTTGTGCCGATCAGAAAATGGAAAGGATCATATTCAACCGGCATCTTCATAACTTAGATCTAATGTGCCAGCTGGAGAGAGGCAAGAATGTTACCAAAATGTGCCCTCCTTAGTGGCACACACAATGGCCGCTTTGAGCCTAACCGGCATGCCTGAAAATTGAGACTTTGAAGACCATCGGATTCTTCTTGATCAGTTCAAACACGCACACGTCTCCTTCACTCAAGGAAGTATCAATCGCAAACACGGTCCAACCAATGGAGAACTTTCCACCATAGTAATTTGGATAGTTGAAGAACTTCACCGTCCATGACCTGCCCTGAAACTTGAGCATTGCGTCTTCCACTACCAGGCTTTTGCCTATCTGGCTCTTCATAAATCCACTAGGTACATGCTGATCAAGTACATGTTTGTAAAAACCACTAAGAACACAATGAAACTAATCTTAGGGACATGATAAAGGAGTACTGTTTTTCCCTTGCTTTTTTGACAAAGTACTTGGCCAACAAGAAAAATCAGGACAAGGATGAAAGCTTCATGGAAAAAACCAAAGACATGGAGCTGTAAATGTGTCTTAAGTTGGTAAGCAAAGTCTTTGAATAGGCCTCATTGTGCAGTTTTTGATGTGCATAGACCAACTAGAAGATCCCATGCATATCACCACTTGTAATACACCATCTTGTTCCATTGTTGCTCCTTTGCCCAGAAGCCCGATAGACACATGCATGCACTTTCACATTCAAAATTATACCAGATACTAACCCCAATTCTAATAATGTTGTTAGAAAGTCTTGCTGTGAGGTCAACATCAAACGTTGTGAAATCTCTGTTTTATGTAATGAATAAGTTCTTACCACGTTATTGTACTCGAGATAGTAGCTCCGCACAACAATGAGGAAAGAAGGACGTTCTGAATTAAAGTTCCTGGCCCTTTTCAGAGCATCAGGAGGGTTTGGACATCTAGATCTAAGATGAATCGGCTCAAAAGGGGTTGCTCTTCTTTTAGACTCTTTGATCCTGTCTGCAAAAGAGTGAAACAAGAGACCTATTCAATCACTTGAACAATAGAAAGAGGACAGAAGTTATATTTGAGGGAAATAAATCATACCACCATAGTCTGGTGACGAACAATAAGAACGCAAGTTTTTCTTCAGCTTTGAAGTCCTACTATCTCCCGAATGAGAGCCCTTAGCTTCAAAATGTGGCATCGGCAAACAGGCACAGGACTTATTCCGGTCTTCGCTAACAAGATCGGAATTCGTCATCAGCTTAATAGGTGAAGCCAAGCACGATCGCGACTTCAATTCCCTTCTCCTTTCTCTAGGCGAAATGGTGTACTCCCCCACTTCTGTCGAGACATCATCGATTTTGACCATCTCGGGGTCTAATAATTTTTCAGGAGCTATGGGTTTCCGGGGATATTCTATCTCAGACGCACTTTTATCGAATATTAGGACATGAAAGATTGAGCCCCCTTCATATCTAAAGACTATCAAATGTCCAACATTGATGGAGTAATAATCCAAGAAATGCCTCCATCCTTTGCAAATGCATACCCTGTCATCACACTTCTCAAGTTCCACTGGCCAATTTGCATCCCCTGCAACTTTGAGAAGCAATTGGTTCGGCAGGCGGTTTCCATATTTTGCTACGAACCTCTTCGGTATCATCTGCGACGAAATTTCAAGTCCATGTGAACCCAATGCATCACCGCGGTTAGATCTTCGGAAATGCACCACACCCAACAGTTAGATCACGCCGGTCCCGCGTGAGACGGCGACGAACTGAGCTCGTATGGACCGAGTGCGCACTAAAGTCCTCGCTTAGGAAAAAAGCTCACTGACGAAATTTGCCATTTTCAGGACAGTAGCAAAGCATATATACTCATACTTCGACGCATTGAAACCCCCCCAAACAAAAAACAAGAACTGAGATACTGAGTGCAGGGTACATACAAGCTTCCCACTCTGGAGAGTGTCGGAGAGTATGATCTTGAAGAAATGAGGAGCCTCCGGGGGTTCGTACCGCTTCCGGCGACGCGAGACGTTCATCGTCCTTCAACGGCTTCTTCCCGGTACCATGCATTCACATGCTCCAGCTTGCCCCAGCTTTCCTTCCTTCTTCGGCCGGCAGCTCGCCGCAGCTGAGCTTACAATGCTGCAGCAGTAGACATGAGGTCAGAGGACTCGTAACCGAGACTCCACGAAAGTGAAAACATCTCAAGAACATGATCTGACGACCTGATGGTCTCGGGCGAGAAGGAACAAACATGGATCCGCGCGAGCGAAGAGGACATTCATTGAACGTGGCTTTTGATGCTGTCGGAGCTCATCGGCCATAGTGAAAGGCGAAGTTGGGTGATGCGAAAATCGAGGCGAATGAATTGGAGTTGGTTAAACAGTTTTATTGACGGTCTTCGTGTTCTAAAAAAAAAGTTAATACCATGAAAAATTTTAAATTAATATATTTATAATAAATTTACTTAAATTATTTTTTTATTATAAAAAATTTTAAACTGGTACACCTGTGACAATTTTATCCCAAACTATTTTTTTAATCATAAAAAACCCCGAATTGGTATACTTATAATAATTTTACCCTCGAACTAATTTTTTTGCCATAAAAAATCCCAAACTGGTACATTTGTGATAAATTTTCCTTTCATTAGTTTCCGTTAAGTTTTACTGTCAAATTGCGAAGTTTAATGACACATGATAATTGACATGTGTACCGGTTTTCGATTTTACCCCTCTATTTGTCACAAGCTTACCAATTTGTGATTTTTTGTGATATTAATATAATTTAACGGATACTAACAGAGGGTAAATTTGTCACAAATGCATCAGTTTAGGATTTTTAGTGGTAAAAAAATTAGTTCGGGGGTAAAATTATCACAGATGTATCAGTATATGGTTTTTGGTGATCAAAGAAATTATTCGGGATAAAATTGTCACAAGTATACCAGTTTGGGGTTTTTGGTAGTAAAAAAACTAGTTCGAGGTAAATTTATCATAGGTGTATCAGTTTAAGGTTTTTTGTAATAAAAAAAATAATTCAAAGTAAAATTATTATAAATATATTTTTTAAAGATTTTTTGTGATATTAATTCTTAAAAAAAAAAAAAAGGCACTTGCTCACTAGCCAATTAAGGAAGGGATGGTGCTACGGTGCTAGGGCAACGATACGGTCAATCTTATAGATGAAGGTAGATTCTGGACCACAAGTTCTCCTCTGCGAGTAACCTGCAACTGGCGAGTTCATAAAGCTGCAGAGTTGACCAATGAGAAATAGATTTAGCATACTTTATAGGTGGTGCCTTTTCTACTCCTTTATTTGGCTAACACATTCTTTTCTTGTGTTTTGATCATTTTATCTGTTGCTTATTCCACCTTCGCATGCTTGTAGAAGAGATAGCTCCACTAACTTATGAATATCTACAGCTAGATTTATTAGACGAGTGGATCGGATCGAGTTTGGGTTCGATCAAATTGACCCATTAACTCCTTTTTAATTAATTTATTTATAATGTAAATATCCTGGATCATATCCAATTCGACCTATATTGCTAAAACATTTCTATATTTAATTCAATCAAGGAAAGTTTGTTTTTTTTAATGATTTTTCACAAATTATACTACTAAAACATTTCCATGCAATACAAAGCTAGTGGGCAATTTTTATAATTTTTTTTTGAAAATTGAAGTTCCGTTGATTTCGCGGAAAATGCAACATTTTCCAGAAAAATGTTTTCCATGAAGTCATTTCCAATGAAATAATTTTTTTTTTGGCAAGGCCTTGGCCCCTCCAAATCAGCGAACTTGAGCTCGCCCGAGGCTGGGGAAGCACAAGCTTGTCGGTCGGCGAGCTTGTGCTTCGCCAACCTTAGGTGAGGTCGTCCCTTCCCTATGGTTGGTCACCGGTTGTCATGATGGTCGACCACCGGCCGAAAATAAAGAAAAAAGAACAAGAAAGAAAGAAAAGAAAAAGAAAAAGAAAAAAAATAAAAATAATTTTGATTTTTTTATAAAGAAAGAGAGTGTGTGTAGACCTAGTGAATGAATTGGAAGCGGGTTGTAAATGGGTTTGTTTTTAGACCCATTTAAACTCACATATAAGAAAGATTTACAACTCAAACCCATTAACAACCTATTTATTAAAACTTGACTAATTCATATATGACCCATATCATTAAATATGGGTTGACCCATTTTTGATATCTCTACCCACAACGTAATTATAGGAGTCAATGATCTCGTAATCTTAATAATTAAATGAGAATTGATGTCAAAACTTTGTAAATTACTACAATAACTACGAACTGGATGAACTACACATAAGCGCTAGCAAAACAATTGTTATGCACCAATCAATCGAACACTCAAAACGAAAATTCAACATAAACACACGAAACTCACACGCGAACCCTAAAATTTTGCTCTGACCGATCCGTTTCTTTAAATTAACTCCCATCAAACTCCACGGCTCTACAACAACATAGTTGATAGTTTTCATGAAATCCCAAAGCATAATAACTCAAAAATCGGACACGCAGCTTGAATTTCACAAATTTTTGAATTTGTGTCCTAGTTCGGAAAATTTCTCTGATTGGACAAACAAGCGGCTCGAGCACTTATCACACATTGCGACATGTAGTTAAATCAGCTTGGCAAAGCATCCACGAGCACGTGCAAAGCCCTCTCTCTCTCCTCTTTCCCTTCTTTCTTCGTTTTTTTCTCTCTCTCTCTCCCTTTCTTTCTTTTCTTTCTTTTTCCCGGAGCGCGCTCTCGGTCTCTTTATGCTGAACGTGTCCCTTTTCTTTTCTCCTTTTGTTAACTTTTCAGACCTTTTTTTTGCTTTTCCCTCTTTTTGACTTTTCAATCCCACATTTTTCACAAAGGAGGTCAAGAAGTAGGTTCCTCAGGGGGGGTTAGGGCCTGTGTTGATCAGACTGTGATGGATAGTGAGGGTTCGTTGCCTCCCCATTCTCAGCGGACGCCAGCAAGCAATGTGCAATCGACAAATAAATTTGGTGCTTTGGAAATGAATGAGGAGGGGGTCTCAGATTCAAAGTCTCCATATGTATCGAATGAGGACAATTCCATTCTTCCCCATGAGGATGACGTTGTGTTGTCTGGAGGACTTCCAAGAACGCGATTGAAGTCAGAAGATTGTGCAGAAGTAGAGGTGAAGGAAGAATAACGAAGCTGCAATGCTGAAAAATTGACTGGTAAACCCAACTCATCCATTCTTCCCATATGAATATGCGACACCGGAATACTAGGAGCGCTAATAAGCCTCATAAGCATCAAGAAGTTGAAAATAAAAATAGATGCTAAGAATGATGTTTCAATTGTTGTCTTTTAGAACTAGAGTTGGGGAGTCTATTGACTCAACTATTGCAAATTATCGACTTTCTAGCAGGTATTGGCTTCACAGTTATTGTGATAACCCCGCTGGTAGAATTTGGATTTTCTTGTTGCTCCGTTGAGTGGGCAAGCTAAAGAGTCATAATAGTCAGTGTTTTGCAGTGTTTGAACCAATTTAACAATGTATCTTTTCATCTCCATATAGCATATGTTGCTAATACAATTGGGGAGATTTTATGGTCTCAACTACGACATATTTCAAGAGAGATCTCCACTCTTTGGCTTTTAATGGAAATTTTTAACCCTGTATGCAATCTTTCTAAAACTAGTAGTTTTGAAGAAATCAACGAAGCTGGTCTTGTGGGCTTCGGGACATTCTCCGCGATGTTTTTCAGGTTCAGGATATTCAGTCAACTGGGGATTTTTTTACCAGGACCAATAGAAGTTTGGAAGGATTTATGGGTCACGGATTTGATAGAACCCTTGGCAATGATCTATGGTTTCAGCAGTCTCCTTATGTTGCTGTCAATTTTCAAGCTCCAGGAGTTTCTCATCTTGTCCTAATAGTGTTAAATGATCATTCTCCTCCGTAACCACTCAAAGTTCTTCAATTTCTGGACTAAGCAAGCCGACTTCCTGAAGACTGTTGAAGGTGCTTGGCATTTTGAGAATCCATTCCCGATCATTAGATCATATCAGTCCCACAAGAGACACTGATGCACGAGGGTCGTACGAACCAGGTGCACGTTGAAAGTCCTTGCTTAATAGATAAGTTGGTGATATTTTCCATTTTCAGGGCAGACTACGAAAGCATAAATACTCATACTTCTACGCATCGAAACCGTAGAAAAAAAAACAGAAAAATAATTAATAACAAGAACTGAGATATGAGTGCAGAGTACATACAAGTTTTCCACTTTGGATAGAGTTGGAGAGTATGATCTTGAAGAAATGAGGAGTCACCGGCGGCTCGTACCACTTCCCGTGACGCCAGTCATTTATCACCCTTCAAAGGTCTCTTTCAGATATTATACATTCACATGCTTCAGCTTCCCCTAGTTTTTTCTTTTTTCGGACAAAAGCTTGCCATAGCTGAATTTACTCAATTGTAGTAGTGAATAAAGGTGATGATTTCGGGCGAGAAGGAACAAACATTAATTAATAGGAGCCAAGAGAATATTCATTGAATGTAGCTTTTGATTCTGTCGGAGCTCATCGGCCATGAAAGGTGAAGTTGGTGAAGCAAAAATGGAAGAGAATGAACGGGAGTTACTAAGACGGTTTTATTATCGGTCTCCAGGTTATTAAAAACACTTGTTACGTAATTAATTAAGTGAACTTTAGATTTTTCAATACGATAGCCGTTCCAATCACTACAAGTGAAAAGAATTAATGCGCGACCATATTTTTTTTATCTGACAATTAGTGTTCTTGAGATAATGAAATATACTTAACTTTTGTTCACGATACTTGCTTTTATTTCACTTGTAGATGAATAGTTCCATTCCAAGACTGCTTGTTAAATAATGTTGTCACTCTGATTATGTTTGTATCCGGTCTTTGTAGATTAATAGAAAGGTTTAGTAGAAGACAAAAGAAATATTTATTTGGTATTTGTAGATTTGGTTTATAGTACACAAGGGTCCAAATACATATCAGTTGGAGGCTTCTAAAAGAAAAATGAATACATGGTACATACATAGAAGTTATGGTGATAAGTTATTAATAATACACATAACAAGTCATTATTCTTGAGGACTAAGATGCTATCTTGAGCCGCAAACTGACGATCACACTGATAAGGGAATGATTGGAGATGTCCCTATGGTCACACCTGTTGTGATTGATCTTGAATCTACTCTGAAGGAAGAAACTGCATTTCCCAAGGATGAGGAAAGCGCTAGACAATTGGCCAAGATTTAAGAACGTTTGTGTGCACTTCAAGGCTATGAGATCCGAGGGGTAGACAAATTGTCAGCTTATTCTAAAGTGAATGTTCATGAGGTCTTCAAAGAACCCGAATTTGTGAGGAGATATGACAACACTGGATGCCAGAAGACTCATATGAAGTATTACTTAAGGACAATGGCTCTCTATTCTGACAATGTTCCACTCAACACCTTTCAAGATGGTCTGATAGGTCCCGCTTTATCATGGTTTATTGCATTGGACACCGAGAAATTTCTTGAATGGGAAGATTTGACTAAAGAATTCCTTCAACAATATAAGTTCAATTCTGAAATCGCCCCTACTAACGAAGAGTTGGTGCAAGTGGAGAAAAGAAGAAATGAATCCTTTAAGGCCTTTGCCCAAAGATGGAAAACCATGGCGTCGCAACTAAAACCTCCGCTTAGTGAAAAAGAAACTATGCAATTGTTCTTAAAGACATTACCTCCGAAATATTTCTAGAAACTTTATACGAGTTGTTTGCTGTCGCTACCCGCCCTCAAGGGTCCGCCTTCTCAAATGGGTTTAGAGGTAATTGTTCATAAGGCGATCCAAGTTGGCATTGACCTTAAAAGATGGCATAAACACATCATCAATTATGTTTATCCAAACTTGGCCCATCAATTATGAACATGAACTCTATCTTAGCGCATATCTCGTGTGACATGAGATCATTTTTAAGTTCTTATACAACCTACATATTTTCCAGGAGTTGCCACTAGCCATTGCTAAGGGTAGGCTAGGACACCCAATTGAAATGCAGGAATTTCATTTCAATTTCTATAGAACCAGATATTTTTAAGAATGGGGACTTGCTTATGCCAATGTTTCAATTAATGCTCTTTCGGTACCACTAACTTGTTGGTTGTTTTCTAAATGATCATGCCAAGTTGATTTACCATTTTAGTCCAAAGAGGTTTTTGTCACCATTCTAATGTCCATGCATATTATTTTTGTGATTTCCATTTAAGTTCTAAACTAATTGTAATCTAGTCTAGAAAGGAAATTAACAAACAATGTATTTAAAAGCGGTGCAGAAATCATACACCCAGTGTATTGAAAAGAGGAGCTCTTCTAAGTACGATAAAGGAAAATCAGCAGCTCATCGAGTGTTGAGAAACAAAAATCCGACACGGTGTAGATCAAAGATTATACATGGCTTTGTTATTGAACCTTGAGAAATGAGCCCTCAGAAGCTTGCTATTGGAACTAAATGAGTCCTAAAGCTAAAGCTATCTTAGATAGGGAAATCGGTCCCTTGTGACCAAGGCCATAAGAAATCTTATGTTTCCAACCATTCAAGGTCGGGTCATCAATTCCGACCATTGGATACAAAGTGCATTGTTAATCTTTTTCAAATAGCCTCAAGGTCATTAGTGTCGCAAATTCCCCTTATTTATTATTGATTGTGTAGCCTAAACTATGCTAAAAACTACAATTGATTCTTTTTTTGCGGATTTTTAGTGGTCTTTTAAACTAAAACCTTTTTTTATTAAATAATTTTTTCTCTGCTTCAATTTCTTTTCTTTGTTGGGTTTTATATGTAATTTTATTGTTCGTATTGCCTCTATTATCCAGTGCAGAGTAAAGAAGGATGTTTATTGCCTCATACAATTATTCTCATTTTTCATCTTTTCCAGCAGGTTTTCCCAGCAGTGGCTCAATGACAGACTCTTTTTTCTTTCCTTTACCTTTGAGGGTCGTTCCTTTTAAAAAGTTTTGTTGGTCAGCAGGGGGATTGAAACTCAGAAATACGATGTTAGTTATAGTTTAATAGAGTGATGGTGTATTTATAAAGAATTTGTTTTTGCACTTGGAATGTAGTTGATTTTGATTGGTGACTCATAACCTAAATCTTGCATTCAACACTTATACCATTTCAAACTATGATCAGGACAACGAAGAAGGCTAGAAAAAAATGCACTCAATTTTCTCAGTCACCAATGCATGTATTGAGAGTGTCAGAAAATCCAATCTAGAAGCTTAGGCTTATAAATGGAGGGAGACCACAGGATTAGATGTACACGAGAAAGAAACTCAACCAACTTTGATACCATGTTAAAAAGTCTATGTCAAAAGCTTAAGCTCATAAATGGAGAGAGATCACACATATATTATATAGCATATATACTCATTGTCAAACGATGCGGGATATTTCAACGGAGAGAATAGGAACATGCTGCATACATTGTTACATTGATAGTGAAATGACTAATGAGTAGACAAAAACAAAGCATGGTTAATGGAATTTGTCTTAACTAAACATTGAACATCTAAGTAGCATTGTTTGCACTTATCCCAAATACTAACATAAATGAATATGTAGCACTATTGGAATAATAAGTGAGCTCTCTTGAATCTTTGGTGACGAGTTTATATTTGAATCAACTCTTGGAACGTGTTCCTAGCTGAAAGTGGCAAACCCAACACCACCACAATGCCCTTATTCTCAGATTCTTCCCTCATAAACATGCATGCAAAGATTCGGTGGCGTGTTGCCGGTGCCGAGCTCCCTCAGCCCTCCCCATCCGAAGTATATGCAGCCATAATCCAGCCTCAACCATGGACTTATGAATAGCGAGCTCACTGAGTAAGAATCATACTGATACATGTCCATGTAGTTGAGCGACGACCGCACGCAGTCCTCTGTCACCCTCTCAATTGTCTTCTTTATTTTGTTAGCTGCGGAAGAGATTGGCTCCTCGATCAACTGTCCGGCAGTCCAGAAACAGCAAGGTACGATTATGGCATTCCCGAAGTATCCATCGGGCATTGATGTTCTTAGCTTTGATCGGAAATCGACCATTAAGAGAAGCTTCGATAGTTGGTGCGGTTTCATCTTGAGTGCCATGCTTCGAGCCAGCCATACTAGAGCCGCGAGTTCAACAAAGTTGGAGCAGCTGCTCATAACATGTCCATCGGCCATTGCCATTTTTTTAAGTGTCGCCAGCTTCCCACCATCAAAGTGGAAATATTTAAACACGATTTGCTCTCTCTCATAAGATGCCGTGAGGTTCGATACATCACTCACATGTACAAAGTCGTCAAAAGGACCACTGATTTGAGGTGGCACCCGTGACTATAAAATGGTTCTATCATGACAAGGGACAAGGGATAATGGTTTACCTCTTGCTAACTCAGCCCATGAGTTCATAAAATTAATTGTAGCAGTACCGTCGACCATGCGGTGGTGAATTGCGATCCCTAAAGTGAAACCTCCACATTTAAATCTTGTTACCAGTTTACGCAGTCTCCAGAGTTATTAATATCTCAATAAAAAATGCAAGAATGGTAACTAATATTAATAAGTTCTGGCATGGCCATCTATCATGGATTGAATGCATGCTCCTTACATCCAAATAATCATTGAATCTGATGAGTCTAATGTTACCGCATTCAGCAGTGTCGGAGGTGGACCCAAAGTAAATGCACCTAGTCTATATCATAACATAACAACAATTTCACTGACCAGACCTTAGCGGGACGAGAGTAATGAGAATTGTTATGGGAGGGACAACATCCATGGAGTAATTTAACGGTGATAAGTGAATATTCGATAGTGACTATCTTTGATGGAAAGGTATTAAGTCTATGGAATATTGTTACAAACTTGTTGTAAGACTTGACAGTAACCATGACAAATTGGAAATATTGTTACAAACTGTATCTTAATTGTAAGTATATTGGTAGTTATTATTCTACAGAAAAGAAGTTTCATACCACATCGAAAAATACTACTTACTATACTAAAATGCTGATACTTAGATTTTACACACAAATAAAGGTTGCTAAACATAGTAGAGAGAAGTTAATTCTTGTAAAAACGAACAGGAATTTACTTTTCGATCACGGAAATCGTGAAGAAATTTCTAGTTTATAATAAGATGACTTTTCCCAAATGAAAATTCACCAACAACATTGGAAAAAGTTAATGCATCAATTATAAACAAATACACTCTTATCTTAAGTGAAGTGACGAATTGCATCAAGGATGCATATGGTGTTGAGCGTCAGAGACGCGGCAACAACTTGATTTGATGGAATAAATTTTTGAAGGTGAAACAATCGTAATTCGCGTCTTTCTATTGCATATATCAATTACAAGAGAAATAGACTATATATAGACCATAGTTTGATTCGAAATAGGAAACCTCTTTCTAGGAAACCTATTCTAATTAGGAAACTTTCCTAAAATATAACTAAAAACAATATCTCACAATATCTTATCTTATCTCTTAATATCTCACCATATATATGAAAAATCAAAATATGGAAATACAAACAAACTCAAAAAAGGAAACAAGTACTAACAAATTTGATTTAATTTCTAACACTCCCCCTTAAACCAAATTCTCTTCCATCGATCATTTCAAGTAGGCTCTTGAACTTTCGAAAAGCATCGATCTTGAGAGGTTTAGTAAAAATATCTGATACTTGATTTCCGGTCTTCACATGCAATACTTCAACTTCATTTTCTTTAATCTGTTCCCGGATGAAGTGATATCGAATATCGATATGTTTACTTCGTTTATGAAAAACTGGATTTTTCGCCAAAGCAATAGCAGAAACATTATCAACAAAAATCTCCGTTGCTTTCTTCTGCTCCATAAGAATATTCTTGAGTAGTCTTCTCAACCATATTGCGTGACAAACACATGAAGATGCAGCTACATATTCAGCTTCACATGTCGACAGAGTAACACTTGATTACTTCTTTAATGACCACGTGAAAGCAGTGTCGCACAAGAAAAATACAAATCCCATGGTACTTTTTCGATCGTCGATATCTCCACCATAATCACTATCCAAATAAGCTCTAAGGTTGTAAGATTCAGAGCAATAATAGTGTAAACCATGAGAAGTAGTACCTTTGATGTACCGAAGTATTCTCTTTGTAGCTTTAAGATGAGATGATTTCGGCTTCTCCATGTATCGACTAACAATTCCAACACTATACATAATATCCGGTCTCATGCATGTCAAGTATCTCAAACTCCCAATCAAGCTTCTATAATATGTCAAGTCAACATCGGCACCATCATCAAACTTCGAAAGCTTGGTTCCACACTCCATTGGTGTATTGACCGGCATACAGTTTTTTATGTTAAATTTTTCAAGGATATTTTCTGCATATCCTTTTTGGGAAATAAAAATCCCATCGGCACTTTGCTTCACTTCGATACCAAGAAAATAATTCATGAGACCATTATCGGTCATCTCAAATTCTTTCACCATCGATGCCTTAAAAGCATCAATCATCACTAAATTATTTCTTGTAAAAACAAGATCATCAACATATAAACAGGTGAGCAGAATATCACCTTTTTCTTGCTTCAAATAGAGTGCATGCTCGTATGGACATTGAGAGAATCCATTCGTCTTGAAATATGCATCAATTCTGGAATTCCATGCTCTCGGTGCTTGTTTAAGCCCATATAGAGCTTTCTTCAACCTCAGTACTTTCTCTTCATGACCTTTCACAACAAACCCCTCGAGTTGTTCAACATAAATTTCTTCTTCAAGAATGCCATTCAAGAATGCTGATTTGACATCCATTTGATAAATCCGCCAATTATTTTGAGCAGCAATGGAAATAATCAATCTAATTGTTTCCATGCGGATGACGGGGGCAAAAACTTCATCATAGTCAATTTCGGCTTTTTGCTTGTACCCCTTCGCAACTAATCTAGCTTTGTATCTTGTCACTTCACCTTTCTCATTCTTCTTGGCCTTGTACACCCATTTAACACCAATTGATTTCTTGTCCTTCGGAAGATTAGCAAGCTCCCATGTTTGATTTTTCTCGATGGCTTCAATTTCTTTGTTTATGGCTTTCCTCCACTTTTCTTCTTTGGCCGCATCATCATAAGCAAGTGGTTCATAATTTGCAAGAAGACATATAAGATGAAGCTTTTCGGTAGCTTTGTAAATTTCAGACAATCTTCTGGATCTTGGTAATAGCGGTTCATCGACACTATTTGAAGAGGATGGTGTTGATGAACTTGAATAAGATGTTGGAGAAGAAAGTGAAAGTTGATCTTTCAACTCCGTTTGATTGGAATCACCACGAACATTCGCTTCTTCTTTTGGATTTTCTTCCCACATTCCATCTTCATCGAACTTGATATCTCTACTTATATACACTTTCAAAGTGTTAGGATCAAATAATCGATAGGCTTTGGATGATGAGTCATACCCGATAAAGATGAGCTTTTTGCTCTTGTCTTCAAGTTTCGATCTTTTTTAGTCCGGGACATGAGCATAGGCAATGCTCCCGAAAATTCTCAAGTGCGAAACACTTGGTGTTCTCTCGGTCCATGCCTCTTGTGGAGTTACGCCTTCAAGTCCATATGTTAGACATCTATTTTGAAGATAGACGGCACGCGAAACAGCTTCAGCCCAAAGTTCCTTGGACAAATTTTTGCTCTTCAACATGTTTCGAACCATATCGAGAATGGTTCTATTTTTCCGTTCAGCCACACCGTTTTGTTGAGGAGAATACGGGGCTATCAAGAAACGTCGAATACCATGATTTTCACAGAATTTGTTGAATATAGCTGAGGTGAATTCTCCACCACGATCAGTCCTCAAAGCCTTGATAAAATAGCCGATTTTCTTTTCAGCTAGGTTCTTGAATTGTTTGAAAGTATTAAACACTTTTGTCTTTTCTTTCAAAAAATACACCCAAGTTTTCCGAGTAAAATCATCAATAAAAGTAACAAAATATCGATGATTATCATATGAGTGAGGATTGATCGGGCCAAACAAATTAGAATGAATCAACTCAAATGGCTTCTTTGCTCGATAAGTCACCTCTTTTGGAAAGCTAGTTCTGGAATGCTTGCCGATAACACACCCTTCACATAATTGATCGGGATGATCAATATGTGATAAGCCATAAACCATCTTCTTGCGAGAAAGCAAATTGAGTCCACCAAAATTGAGATGGCCAAACCTCAAATGCCACAACCATGAAGGATCATCTACGCACGCCTTTAGACATCGAGACATCTCACTCTTTATATTAAGAATAAACATCATGTTCTTCGACATTTTCACATTTGCAATCAGTTTATTATTTCGATCTCTCAACATAAGATTAAGATTTCTCATATGAACAGTATAACCTTTCTCTAGAAGCTGTCCCAAACTCAAGATATTGCTTGACATTTTTGGAACATAATAAACATTGGTAATAAACTGACGTGCACCATTCTTTAGGCAAATCAAAATTGTACCTTTCCCCTCAACAAGAATTTTAGAGTTATCACCGAATGAGACAGACCCTTTAATTGTCTCATCTAACTCGGCAAACATCTCCTTTCTCCCGCACATGTGATTGCTTGCGCCGGTATCCAAATACCACATATCGTTTTGACCTTCTTCATATTCTTTTAATGCCAATAAGAGAACTTGATCAGCATTATTCACCAAGTTCGCTTTTTCGTCTGCTCTGCTACTTTCTTTGTTCCAGCAGTTAGAAGCATAATGGCCAAGTTTATTGCAATGATAACATCGGATTTTAGATTTATCATACTGTCGCGACCCTAAAAAATTTTTCATTTTTCGGGGCTAATGGATTATTAAGACTAATCTTAACTCGGGCCCTCCCAAGCCCTACCAATTCGCAACTTAGGGTTTAAGTTCTTAATATGCAAATGTTTTCATGCTTGGAGTCGCCACTAATCATTTTACGGTAGGCTGATTAGAAACCTAAATAAAACATAGGGAGATATGTTTTATTCCTACGAACCAGAGATTCTAAGTCCGGGGACTTGATTGCGCTAGATCTAGTCTAACGCCCTTTCGGTACCTTTTCATTTCAAAAATGCTTTGGCAGGCAGTTTGGATCCATTTTAACTTAGGTACTAACATGTGAGGTGTTCATGCGGGTGCGCAAACCACCAATTTAACACCCAATAATCAAAGCATTAAATAAATTGCAAGTTGGGAGGGATTACTTACCTCGAATCCAGCAAGCATCTGCGTTGTTAGCGAAAAATCATACAGACAACCCTAATATGATTTCTAATTAACAAAGCATTCATTCAATTTCTTTTTTTTGGATTTTTCACTTTATTAAATGAAACTTAAACTATATGCAATGACATGCAAATATGACATGCGAAATAATGCAACCTAACATGCATACTATATGTCGTGCGACGACGTGACCTAATTCTAATGACGTACGAATGAATATTTTTTTTGGTATTTTTCTTTATGAAATTCGGAATTAAATGAAATTCGGAATTAATGAAAATGCCTAAAATAACATGTAATCTAAGATGACTTCTCTTTTTGGTATTTTCTATTAAAATTCGAAATTCAAAAAATACCTAAGTTAACATGCAATCTATGATGACTTAATCTACCCTAGGATAATTTCTTTTTGGGATTTTTGATTAAAATTCAGAATAATAAATAACGTGAATAATCCGTTAGGATTTGAAATAATACCTAATTTAAATTAGGAAACATGCCACGTTAAGTCCTAATTTAAATTAAATATTTATCTTATCCTTCGGGATATATTCAAAAATCCTAGACATGCAAAAATTCTAATTTAAATAACAAAACAGATTTTCTTTTGGGTTTTCTTTTTATTTGAAAAGGAGAGAAATCAAAACAAGGATAACAATCAAACTCAAAT
The DNA here is from genome assembly GCA_031216185.1 of Syzygium aqueum. NCBI lineage: Eukaryota > Viridiplantae > Streptophyta > Magnoliopsida > Myrtales > Myrtaceae > Syzygium > Syzygium aqueum. The sequence goes on from CM062239.1 coordinate 5,250,479, forward strand.
CAACCACGCGATCCGCCAAATTCGTTTCAAACTCGGATTAGGCACAAAAATCAAATTATCGGTCATATCTAAAGGGTTATAGATATTAACGGATAACCGATTATTCAAATTTGGAAAGCTAATGAAATTTATCATCGTATCCAAATAGTTATGGATAGGATAATAATTTCCCGTACCGCCGCGTATCATACCTTAGGGTTAAGGTCGGATAGACGTCCAGATACGTTGCTAAATTAGGAAAGTTTCCTAATTTTGAATATTTTTAAATATCGCGGATATCGTAAGCGTTATCCTAAGATATCTAAATATCCACGTGATATTCACGAAATATTTAAAACATGAAAATCAAGAAACTTAATATTCTGAAAATATATCGGATAATGATCGTTACCTAATTTGAGATAATTCCAAATTTGAACTCGGATCGAGCTTGCGGATCGGTATCGGGACGGCGACGGAATCAGCGACGTCGGGAACGGGTGGCTCCGGAGCTTCACGGTTAGACTCACGGACGAAGCGGCAACGGTGGGCTCACTTACGATGTGGGACGGATGGCTAACGGTGGCTCGTGATGTGGCCCGCGATGCTCTCAGCCAAGGAGGGGCGAGGGTGGTACCGCTCAAGACGCGGGGAGCAACCTCCCAGTGGCTGCTCGAGTATGAGTTTTGACCGAGAATGTCGCAGGTTCTCCTTGTTTATGAATGATCCACAGTGCACTCCTTCAGAACTTTCTCGCCAATCATCCACGGGTCACCACTTCTCTGGACGTTAGAGCAATTCATGGCAAATTGTTGACTTTACTAGTCAACTTGGGCTCCTTGCAGTTGCTGTTGACGTAGACTAGGCAGAGAGAGAATGTGGACTTGGATGAAGAAGCAGCAACAGACGCGGTGGATTCTTCGTTCAAAGCAACGAAAGCAACGGCCGCTTGTCAACGTCTTGGGCTGCCTCACTTCAAGTCTTCTCGGTTGACCATGCAGGGACAGCTCTTCTGTTGACTGGAGAAGACGTCTGGACCATGAAGCAGCAGCAACGGGAAGCTTGGAGCTAGGATGGCAACGATGCAGCAGTGGTGAGCAACGACAAGGCACGGTGTGAGGCACGGCTGCCGATCGTGCGTCGGCGAGGGTGCCTCACGCGGCGGCGAGAGGATGGCGCGCGGCGGCGTGACCGACCTCTCTTTCTCTCTCCCTCTTGCTCTCAAAAATTCTGATTTCTAAAATTGTGACCTCCCCCCTCCCATAATTTGACCTAAAGTATGTATATATAGACTAATCTAGGTCAAATTAAATGGGCTTAATTTACCTAATGGGCTTAGACTTGGGCTTAGGGCTTAATTCAATTTAAATGGGCTGCATTAACTTGGGGTAAGCCCAAATTAAAACAACCAAGCCCACGTGACGTGAAATTCCCGGCCCTAGCATCCCGAGCGAGCCGAGTCTCGTTTGATAAAATCTAAGTTCGATTGCCATCGCCAATTTGATGCAAATGCAATTAAACTAAAATGAACCTAAACTATATATTATGCAATTTAAATATTTTTGTTTAGGGGTTAAGAATTAATCCCTAATTTTTCTATGCAAATTACGACTAAATGAATGTCGGTAAAATTTAGGTGTCAACAGCTGCCCCTCTTTGAAGGTGAGCTCGCAGAGATTGCATTCAAAGATTAAATGATACCTAAATTTCAACCATGCAAATGCGATGAATGATATTTTTGTTGGGATTGTGAGTCCCTTTTTCAAATGCAATAAGAAATGATGCATGCTGACATAACAGGAAAACATACCTTGAATTACTTACCTGACAGAAGTGAGATAATGCAATCCGAGGCATGACTCTGACTTTCGAGTGTTGTTTAGCAAATGTCTGGGCTCTGTCCCATAGGTTTTGCCTGATACACTGTTGATGAATTTTGGTGATCTGCAATTAAGTCAAAACACCTGAAGAAAGCTCAACGTATCCAACCATCACCTGGATTCGTGAGATAAAAAAGTGTAAAAACGTTCCGACCTTTACAAATTACCCATATATCTCCATGGGTATTTGTAAAGGTTTAGCCGCTGCGCCTATGACCTTAACTCATAGACACGTCACGGGGGAACTAAGAGGATATTCCGACCTTTACATATATCTGCTCATATGCAAAGATTTGGCCGCTTCACTTATATCTGCTCATAAGTGAACTGCGGGGGAACACCTTGGGGTTGAAAGAATATTCCGATCTTTACATATACCGTTTATATGCAAAGATTTGGCCGCCATGCCTATATCTGCTCATAGACATGTAACGGGGGAATATTTGGGATAAGGAGAGTATTCCGATCTTTACATATACCGTTTATATGCAAAGATTTGGCCGCCATGCCTATATCTGCTCATAGACATGTAACGGGGGAATATTCGGGATAAGGAGAGTATCCCGATCTTTACATATACCGTTTATATGCAAAGATTTGGCCGACATGCCTATATTTGCTCATAGACATGTAACGGGGGAATATTCGGGATAAGGAGAGTATTCCGATCTTTACATATACCGTTTATATACAAAGATTTGGCCGCCATGCCTATATCTGCTCATAGACATGCAACGGGGGAATATCTCGAGATTAAAGAAGCATTCCGACCTTTACATATAACGTTCATATGCAAAGATTTGGCCGCTTCACCTATATCTGCTCATAGGTGGGTAGCGGGGGAATCTCCTGGATATTGTAACAATCTGATTTTGGTGAACAGTGGGACTAGCCCGAATGTTCGAGAGTTCCTTGACAAAGTACCTGGATCTCATCAGAGGTACCTGAAAAGGCTTGATCAATAGACACCTGCACATCATCAAAGGCATCTAGAGATCGCAACGAAAATGATCGAGTTCGGGACCTGACGATTGCTCGTACAGGTTAGGGATGTAGAGACATACTTACCTGGTGATATCTCTGACTCTCGAGGGTGTGTCTCTTGCTAGACACAGTCTTAAGCAACACGTAATATGCATTCGCACTATCAAGAACACATGCACATATGCATTATGATTTCCATTGGTTTTCATGCACGATGTTTTTGTCAAATCGGCATTACAAACTCCGTTGGGGAAAATCATAATAAGACAATCCTAACTCACAAATGGATGTCTTGAAAATGCCGAATGAGGGACCTTCAGTCTGAAAGGGCTTTTCTCTCATTCTCATTGAAAAAGGCTGATTTGTTGAGAATTACTCCTTCTTACCATCCTCATATCAACAAGGGTCCGAGTATTCTCGCAAGCGGTACGACCTTACCAATCTAAGAGGTCTTTACTGGGAATTATAGCATGGGCTTGGTCAATGGCTTAGCAAAGGGGACTCTTTGAGTCGAGGCCATTGAAGGAAAATACTCTGCAATTGTCTCCGGGTTTACAAGTCAAGAACCCTGCAAAATGAGACAGAAATCGACTTGCTCGCACTTCTTCGAGCTAAGCTTGTAAACATCTGAAATTCTACGTTAGTTCAAGTGCCCTAATCTGAAGAGACTTTGCAAGGGATGTAACGTAGGCTAGGCTCATAGGTTGAGAAATGAACGGATCATTTGGCTCAAAATATATGATTGGGGTGAATAAGTTGGTGATCATCTTGGCATTGTCACCAGTCTTGTCTTCACCAGAGATTGTCTCTCGGTAAATGCTCCATCGGCTTTGAGAGTTCATCACTTGATTTCTCTAAAACTTGTCCACTGGGGATTTTGACATGTCATACCTTGACATTTTTATTGGGCATTGGCCTTGCTTTTACCAGGCACACTGCTTTTTCCTGCCCTTTTTCCTCTTTTTTTTTTGACATGCTTACAATGTAAACACTGGCCAGCTAATCTGACTGATTGACTCGCTGTTTGAACTCAAAAGCTTCTCGTCTTATCTCAATGCTCTGGATATGCTGCTTGGACAATGATAGCTTCTTGCCTTGCCCCAGTGTGGGGGATGATCACCAACTGGGTTTGTATGAAACGAATTTGCAGGCTCAATTGGGCTTTGCAAAGGGTAAAGTGTATATAAGATAGAGAAAGAAATGCTCTTCGTCATCCTAAGGCACTTGAACTTCACGTGAATTCATCTGAAAAAGCAACACTCGAAGATTGATGCAAGTGAGAGCAAGAAGATTTCAATTCATTTCATTCCACCTTAATGCTGATTTACTCCAATTTGCCCCGATGTGGGGTGGTTCTTGACAGGGGTAATTTGAATGAATTTCTCCAACTGTTTAGGCTCAAAGAGGTTGAACAATGGATAACCTGTATTATTTGGGATAGAGAAATGAAATGCCTCTTGTCATTTCGGTCATCGTACCTTTAGCGAGAGAACTCTTTATCTTGCAGTCATGGAAATTTTTCCACTCCACTCGCTGGGGATTTTTATTTTTCTCACTGGGGATTAATGCATAGGACAGTATGTAGGATAGGGCTTGCCTTTCATCGTCCCGATGTACCTCATTCGACACACTCAATTCATTTTGTATGAGTTATCAAATTGTCATGAGAGATTTCCCCTTTAAATTTGATAATGCAAATGGACAAAATAACCATGCAGAAATTAAAGTCAATGGACACATTTCATCTTGAAATTGATTGAAATCATTTATTCATCACCGAAATGTTTGCAATTCAGAGGTATAAAACCAGATACTGAAAAACTTTTGCTGCAAAATGTGAGATTTTATCAAGGAAAATACATCTTCACAGCATCAGAATTAACAGGGGTGGAGAACTCACAACCATCCATTTCTGCGAGAATCAGGGCACCCCCGGGAAGGGTTGCCCCTATCTTTACCTCTTTGGTTTCTGGAATGACTCGGATTGACGGTGATAGTTTGGTCTGCCGTCAGGACTTTGGGTTTTTCATACAGCTCTAGATCACGCTGAATATCAGAGGAATCATTGAGTTCGCCAGCATCATCAGGATCAGGCTCAATGGCGCATAATTCGTCGATTTGGACCGTTCCCATACCCTCACGAGTCACAAGATTGCCCCTGAAACATAAAGTAGGGGATTCAGAAGGACAAACATGGGTAAACATTGCAAATTTTTTTGTAATTTTTGCATTTTTACTCTTTTTGTTTTGTTTTTGAAATTCATTTCGAAAAGGATTTAGCACGAGAAAGCATGAAGAAGTCCAGGCCTCAGAATTCTCCTTGGATTACATTTTCTTTTATCGGTTGGATATCATCACCGGGCTGGTTTGATATACCTCAACATGCCCTCAAAAATGAGAATAAAACTTTGTAATTTCATTGATTTTTGAAATGAATTACATTTATTGAATGGAAATTGCAACAATCAGAACCTAGAAATGAAAATGCAAGCAGCACCCGAAACGGGGCAAATCCTAGAAAGCAATATAAATTCCCACGCAGGGGAGTGTGCAGAAAAGTAAAGGTTTCACTCTTGTGGGCCTGTGCCCATTCCCTCTAACAGTCCTTCTTCGATAGCTCCGATGAAGATATCGTCGAACAGGGTAGTGATTCCCTCTATGGCATCATCAGAATCCTCTGTCATTTGAGGTGTTGGATCATTCATACCTCCCCATCCGTCAGGGACAATGTCACGGGGGTCAATATAGAAGCTCGGGGGCACTGAGTACTTCACATAATAATCGAATTTGCCGCTCGGCTGCCCCAAAGTGTCGATCACCTCTTTTCCTTCATCAGCCTTAAGCATGCTTTCTACGATCTCTTCATCAGCAGTCGCGTCTTCGAGCGGAGGCATGTCTTCAGGCAAGGGATCGAGCTTGACCTTTCTAGTGTTCAACGTAGCAAATTCCTCGTCCCAGTTAATGACAACCTCGGAGATAGTGGAGACAATGCCCGTATGGTCAGCATAGACGATCATCCCAGCTTCTACCATCCTTGAGATTCTCTCCCTCATGATAGCCAGGGAGATAATTTCATCACTCGGGTAATAACCAGTCTTTACCAATTCACCATAGACGTCAGTGGTGTGTACCTTGACGTTTTTGACTCGACCAGCGTTGAAACTGAATACGGCATTCACATTACCCGCGTGATCAGGGAGCGGGTTACTCTGAACATTCGGCTTGTCGGACTGGAATGAGAAAGTCTTCGTGTCCAGGAGGTTTTGGATTTGGTGCTTGAGGGCGTAGCAGTCGTCGGTTGAATGCCTTTAGCTCGCCCATGTGATAATCGCATTTCTTCGACGGGTCGTAGTTATAGAACTTCTCAGGATTGGGCCGCTTTGGCTCGGTAGTAAGCAAGCCTCTCTTCCGGAGCACCGCCAATACTTGAGACAATGATCCGGGGAGGGGGGTGAATTGCCTCCTGTTATTCCTCCTCTAAAAGGGTTGACGACCCGTGTTTTGCTGCTGAGTTTCCGCAACTTGAATTGCCGGGGCTGGATTAGCGTTCCGCCGGCTCGGTTGGTTATACGTCACGTTCACTTCAGCTGCCGGTTCTTTCTCCTTCCTTGCACTGAATCTCTTGGTTGACGAGGACGGCTCGACAAACCATCCATCCTTCAATCCTATCTCGATTTGTTCGCCTATAGAGATAAGTTGGTTGAAGTTGTCAGCTGGAATGGCGACAATTCGATTACGGTACTCGAACGGGAGAGTTTTGACGAACATCCTCTTTAGCTCACTGTCTATGGGTTCCGGGACGACCTGAACGGCTATATTCCTCCACCTGATGGCATAGTCTTTGAAAGACTCGGTTTTCTTCATTTGAGCGCGCTCGAGATCATCACGAGTGGGAGCGATGTCCGTTATGAACCGGTATTGTTTGAGGAACGCCTCACTGGCTTCCTTCCAGCTTTTGAGGCTATTGATCTTCTTCATGAGGTACCAGTGCAGAGCGGGGCCGGTCAAGCTTGCTTGGAATGCATGAATCATCAGGAGTTCGTTATCAACGTACGAGGTCATCTGTACGTGGTACAACTGCAGGTGGGCCTTCGGGCATGTGGTGCCATTGTATTTGTCGAAGTCCGGCATCTTGAACTTCTTCGGGATTTTGATTCGGGAGTACATGGACAGATCAATCGAGGGCGAATCCTGCGAACCCTCTAACTGCTTAACTCTCTCCTCGAGCTTGTGGACCCGTTCGTCCGGCTTCGGTTTGTCGACAATAATCTGGACAGGGTCATCCTCCAATTCAGGCATATCATCATCCTCCTCGACATCGACATTCTTCGCACTTGTATGCTTTGGGACTGATACTTCAGGGGATGCCGGAACAGGGACCGACCGAAGAGCCTTGATCTCAGTGGTCATTTGTTGCATGGCGACGGCGAGTTGCTTAATCTGGTCTGCCATACCATCAACACGTTCCTGCAACTCAGTTTGATCGGCCATTCTAGTTTTTGATCGAGTGCGAATAGGTGATCGTGAACGGCCCGTAGTTACCTAATTCGAAAATAGAGCATGGTAAGTATGAGTCCTCAAAACGATCGGTCCATGACTCAGTCAATCGTCTCTTTTATTCCCATTTTTCATGACATTTTTCATTATTCCATGTATTTGTGAAAATGGTGGCAAATTTCTTAGGAATTAATGACTTATGACAGATCTGGGAAAATAATGATAGCAATTGAAAGTAATTTTTTCAAAGCTTTATTTTTTCCTTTTTCTTTCATTTGAAAAGAAATTCAATGATCATTGCTTTCAAAAATTATGACCGACTTAGACTTATCATGGACCGACCACATGTACGAAAAAGTAAGTAAATTGCAAGATAAAGGTTCAGAACACTTACTTCACCGGGTGGAAAAATGGCAATCACATAGACATGCGCATGAAATGTGAGGTTCGATTTCTACCTAGACTCTAGCTTGCAAAATGGAGACGAGAGGATTACCGAGCTAAACCAGTCATGGTGGTGGTTAAGCTAGGATTCCCCTGACTCCGGCTTGGTCAAAGAGCCGACCCGGGTTGAGTGGAATACAACCGTGGTGGGTACTCAATGACACCTTGAAAGAAAATTCGGGACCGAGGAGGGCGACCCGTACCAAATGATTTTGGTCGGGGTATCCACTATCTCAGTACCATCTTAAACCTATGCCGCCCAGGTCCGACAGCGGGTAGTGTGTGCGGTGTAGTGTAAATGTAAGGCATGCATAGCAGGTTATATCAAACAGCGCTTCGTGCATAAATTAAACCATACATTCAACCACCTCCCTGCAAAACAAGGGTTAACAATCACGCCTCCCCTTATACCTCCCATACTGCAAGAACATTTAACACCTTAAAATGTCAGGGACGTACTTGGGATCCTCGCTGCCAAACAAAAATTATTTTTGAAATGAAAAATTGGCCTAAGTCCACTAGGAGTTTTGACTCAAGTTCCCAGCGGAGTCGCCAAGCTGTCGCGACCCTAAAAAATTTTTCATTTTTCGGGGCTAATGGATTATTAAGACTAATCTTAACTCGGGCCCTCCCAAGCCCTACCAATTCGCAACTTAGGGTTTAAGTTCTTAATATGCAAATGTTTTCATGCTTGGAGTCGCCACTAATCATTTTACGGTAGGCTGATTAGAAACCTAAATAAAACATAGGGAGATATGTTTTATTCCTACGAACCAGAGATTCTAAGTCCGGGGACTTGATTACGCTAGATCTAGTCTAACGCCCTTTCGGTACCTTTTCATTTCAAAAATGCTTTGGCAGGCAGTTTGGATCCATTTTAACTTAGGTACTAACATGTGAGGTGTTCATGCGGGTGCGCAAACCACCAATTTAACACCCAATAATCAAAGCATTAAATAAATTGCAAGTTAGGAGGGATTACTTACCTCGAATCCAGCAAGCATCTGCGTTGTTAGCGAAAAATCATACAGACAACCCTAATATGATTTCTAATTAACAAAGCATTCATTCAATTTCTTTTTTTTGGATTTTTCACTTTATTAAATGAAACTTAAACTATATGCAATGACATGCAAATATGACATGCGAAATAATGCAACCTAACATGCATACTATATGTCGTGCGACGACGTGACCTAATTCTAATGACGTACGAATGAATATTTTTTTTGGTATTTTTCTTTATGAAATTCGGAATTAAATGAAATTCGGAATTAATGAAAATGCCTAAAATAACATGTAATCTAAGATGACTTCTCTTTTTGGTATTTTCTATTAAAATTCGAAATTCAAAAAATACCTAAGTTAACATGCAATCTATGATGACTTAATCTACCCTAGGATGATTTCTTTTTGGGATTTTTGATTAAAATTCAGAATAATAAATAACGTGAATAATCCGTTAGGATTTGAAATAATACCCAATTTAAATTAGGAAACATGCCACGTTAAGTCCTAATTTAAATTAAATATTTATCTTATCCTTCGGGATATATTCAAAAATCCTAGACATGCAAAAATTCTAATTTAAATAACAAAACAGATTTTCTTTTGGGTTTTCTTTTTATTTGAAAAGGAAAGAAATCAAAACAAGGATAACAATCAAACTCAAATCAACCACGCGATCCGCCAAATTCGTTTCAAACTCGGATTAGGCACAAAAATCAAATTATCGGTCATATCTAAAGGGTTATAGATATTAACGGATAACCGATTATTCAAATTTGGAAAGCTAATGAAATTTATCATCGTATCCAAATAGTTATGGACAGGATAATAATTTCCCGTACCGCCGCGTATCATACCTTAGGGTTAAGGTCGGATAGACGTCCAGATACGTTGCTAAATTAGGAAAGTTTCCTAATTTTGAATATTTTTAAATATCGCGGATATCGTAAGCGTTATCCTAAGATATTTAAATATCCACGTGATATTCACGAAATATTTAAAACATGCAAATCAAGAAACTTAATATTCTGAAAATATATCGGATAATGATCGTTACCTAATTTGAGATAATTCCAAATTTGAACTCGGATCGAGCTTGCGGATCGGTACCGGGACGGCGACGGAATCAGCAACGTCGGGAACGGGTGGCTCCGGAGCTTCACGGTTAGACTCACGGACGAAGCGGCAACGGTGGGCTCACTCACGATGTGGGACGGATGGCTAACGGTGGCTCGTGATGTGGCCCGCGATGCTCTCAGCCAAGGAGGGGCGAGGGTGGTACCGCTCAAGACGCGGGGAGCAACCTCCCAGTGGCTGCTCGAGTATGAGTTTTGACCGAGAATGTCGCAGGTTCTCCTTGTTTATGAATGATCCACAGTGCACTCCTTCAGAACTTTCTCGCCAATCATCCACGGGTCACCACTTCTCTGGACGTTAGAGCAATTCATGGCAAATTGTTGACTTTACTAGTCAACTTGGGCTCCTTGCAGTTGCTGTTGACGTAGACTAGGCAGAGAGAGAATGTGGACTTGGATGAAGAAGCAGCAACAGACGCGGTGGATTCTTCGTTCAAAGCAACGAAAGCAACGGCCGCTTGTCAACGTCTTGGGCTGCCTCACTTCAAGTCTTCTCGGTTGACCATGCAGGGACAGCTCTTCTGTTGACTGGAGAAGACGTCTGGACCATGAAGCAGCAGCAACGGGAAGCTTGGAGCTAGGATGGCAACGGTGCAGCAGTGGTGAGCAACGACAAGGCACGGTGTGAGGCACGGCTGCCGATCGTGCGTCGGCGAGGGTGCCTCACGCGGCGGCGAGAGGATGGCGCGCGGCGGCGTGACCGACCTCTCTTTCTCTCTCCCTCTTGCTCTCAAAAATTCTGATTTCTAAAATTGTGACCTCCCCCCTCCCATAATTTGACCTAAAGTATGTATATATAGACTAATCTAGGTCAAATTAAATGGGCTTAATTTACCTAATGGGCTTAGACTTGGGCTTAGGGCTTAATTCAATTTAAATGGGCTGCATTAACTTGGGGTAAGCCCAAATTAAAACAACCAAGCCCACGTGACGTGAAATTCCCGGCCCTAGCATCCCGAGCGAGCCGAGTCTCGTTTGATAAAATCTAAGTTCGATTGCCATCGCCAATTTGATGCAAATGCAATTAAACTAAAATGAACCTAAACTATATATTATGCAATTTAAATATTTTTGTTTAGGGGTTAAGAATTCATCCCTAATTTTTCTATGCAAATTACGACTAAATGAATGTCGGTAAAATTTAGGTGTCAACACATACCATTGGCTTGTCGAGTTCTTTCCTCTTCCACGAACGCCTCTTTGGTACTGGTATCCTCCATCACTTCGAGTAAGATCTTCTCTGCTTCGTCCACGACCTCTTCCTCGAAAGTGACCTCGGCCACGATCTCGATCACGATCTTGATTTGTCCCGCGATTTTGTACGGGATCTCTTCTTTGCTCTTTCTTATCTCGAATGGTCAATTGCGTTTGGAGAACTTCCTCCACCGGATCAATCTTTTTCTTTCTAAACCTTTCTTCATGGGCTTGTAATGAACCCATAAGTTCATCGATCGTCATGGTATCCAAGTCTTTGGATTCTTCAATTGCAACCGCAATATGATCATACTTCTTGTCTAAGGACCGAAATATTTTCTCAACAACACGAACATCGGAAACGTCTTATCCGTTTCTTTTCATCTGGTTAAGAATTACCAAAATTCTCGTGAAATAATCAGTAATCGATTCAGATTCTTTCATGTGAATTACCTCGAATTCGCCTCTCAAGGTTTGAAAGCGAATCTTCTGAACTTTCTAAATTCTTTGATGTGTGTTTTGAAGAATCTCCCATGCCTCTTTAGCGGTAGTGGCGTTCGAAACTTTTTCGAACATGGAATCATCTAACGCTTGATAGATGATCGACAAGGCATATTGATCTTTCGTACGAACCTTCTCCAAGGCATTCCTCTGGTTCTGGTTCAACGTGGCTTCATCCTCTGGCTCATCATAGCCAGTGCTAATAAGTTCCCACACACTGTAGGCACCGAGTAGAGCTTTCATTCTAACAGCCCAGTTACCATAATTTTCTTTGGTAAGACGAGGGTATTGAAGAGGAAGCTGATTGTTCGTTGAGGCCATGATCGTGAACCGTAAGCTCTAATACCAATTTGTTGAGCGTTAGAGACGCAGCAACAACTTGATTTGATGGAAGAAATTTTTGAAGGTGAAACAATCGCAATTTGCGCCTTTCTATTGCATATATTAATTACAAGAGAAATAGAATATATATAGTGTGACATTCTGGATTTTGGTCCGTTTTTGGGATTTATAAAATGTGTAATTTGTCAGTGCGCTTATGATAAAAACCTCGCCCGGGAACTGATCACTCTAGGGTTCTTGTTTTTAAAATAGAGATTTTTGTTAGAATCGCACTCAATCGAATTTGGCCGTTATTTAGACCCCAAACTTGGCAGCCAATTTCCGGGAGTTCCGGGTCGAATTAAATTGGACGGTGTCGATATTATTGTGGCCAGCGTCAGTATTGTCAGAAATATGTGAAAAGTGGATTTTCGACCGGGTGCGACTTCGGACTAGTAGACCTCCCTCGTAGAGTGTTTTCGAGTTATTTTATTTATATTTCACATCGGCCCTTGCCCCTTAACATTTTCTGGGATTTAATCTGGACCCTAGGATCGTTTTCAGCTTTTAATTCGGACCATCCGATCGTTCTTGAGGGCCATTTATTTCTTTCTCTCTCTCCCTCTTCTCTCTCCTCCCGCCGCGTTTTTCCCCTCCCCCATGCACGCCCGCACGTCTCCTCTCTCTCTCCCCAATGCACGTCCACTCTCTCTCTCTCTCTCTCTCTCTCCTTTCTCTTTCTCTCCTCTCTCTCTCTCTCTCCCTTTTTCTCTTCCCCGCGCACGCCTCGGCCATGCACTCGCCCGCCCCCTCCCCACGTCTGCCATCTCTCCCCATGCACGCAACAACGCGCCTTCCCCATGCAAACCCCTTCCCCCCCTCTTTCTCTTCTCTCTCCTCCCTCTCCTTCTCTTTCCCTTCTCTCTCCCGCTGGCCTCTTTCTTCCTCGCTCGTCCAACCCGTTCGGCTTCTGTTTTCTGCTTCTTCTCCCTGCTGCCGACGCCGACCACCGAGCTAGTCGACCGCCTCGCGCCGCCGCTGCCCGATTGGGCTGCACTGCCGCTCACCAACCGCTTGCAGCCCCGCCAGCAGCTCCCTCTTCCTCCCCCGACCACCTCCGTAGTCCCCTTTACCTCCATCGCTCCTCCCCACCTCCATAGCCTCCGCCCGACGCACTCCGCCAGCCACCGACGCCGCCGCCTCCCTCGCACCGTCCTCGCGCCACCACGACGCCGGGCAGCCCAAGCCGACGCTGTTTTCCCCTCTGCCTGAGCGTGCGAGCTCGGCTCGCCGCCGCGTCCGGCGAGCCCCGGGCGTCGCCCAGTCGTCCGGCTAGCCCCCAGCGCCGCCCCGACGCCTGTGCACCGCCCCTGTTGCCGCCGAGCTCCCCTCCGGCCGCACCACCCCGCCTCAGCCGACCACCTCTCCCTCCGGTGGGCGTTCTGCCGTTCGCCACTGCTCGCCGCCGCCCCAGCCGGCCAGCCCGGCGCCACCCGACCCCGCCAGCAGTCGTCGCCGTCGCCGCCGGTCCACCTCCTCTCCCTTAGCCCCGGCGGCCCTCTCCTCTCTCTCTCTCTCTCTCTCTCTCTCTCTCTCTCTCTCCCCCTCTCCCTTTAGCTCGCCGCCGCAGCCGCCAGGCGCCGTCGCCGCCATCACCGCTCCGACCAGCCAGCCCCGCCGGCCGGCCAGCCAACCAGCCAGCCAGCCCGCCGGCCAGCCAGCCAGCTCGCGGCCAAGCCCCCAGGCCGTGGCCGAGGAGCCGCCCGCTCGCCGGGGCCGCCTGCCCGCTGTTCAGCCCATCGCCCGTCCCGTTCGCCCGCTCGCCTGTGTGCCCAGCACATTGCCCGTTCAAGCCAAGCCGTCGCCCGGCACGTCGCCCGTCCCACTCGGCCGAGCGCCCTCGGGCACGCCGCACGGCCACCGCGCCCGTGCACCAGGCGCACCGTCCGGCCACCGCGCTCGAGCCTAGTCCGGTATTGTTTACTTGGGCCATTTTGGGCCCGAGTCGATTTTTACCGGGCCAAAACTTGGTAAGTATTATCCTAAGCCCTACTTAGTATTTTGGGTATTTAATTGGCATGTCTCGGGATAGAATGGCTAGGGCGTATCGTAATTTAGTTAATTTACATTATAACCGCGTGATTTGAATTAGGCTAAATTAATATGTTTGAATTGGATAATTGTGCATAGCCGACTTGTACGACGAATTTGTATGCTGAGGTGGCGAAATGTGGATTTTGGATTAAGATGTGATTATTGAATGCTTTGTGTAATTGGCTTGAAATTTATTCTTTGAATGGCGTGTGTTTGCCTGTCGATTTGAGCCCGGATCGATCAGAGGGCTACGGACTTGGGACGTGTTGACGGCGGTCCGTGTGAAGGCATGAACGGCCGATGGGCCAATTGGATGCGGGCTTGAGACGTGCGGACGGTGGCCCATTAAAGGTGTGATAGACCGGGACGTGTTTACGTCGGTCATTGGAATGATTGATTATGTGGATTGGGACGTGTTGACGGTGGCCACTGGATGGTATGATTGGCATGGCTTGGGACGTGTTGACGGCGGCCATTAGTTTGAGTGATTGGGTGGCTTGTGAGCCTGTGAGAGGAAAGTTGATTGGACGCGTGCATGCGACTTGAGTGTGATTGAATGGCTGTTGAGTGTGACTGAATTGGCTGGTTGAGCGTGTGATTGGAATGGTTAATGGCGCGTGTGATTGCTGGGATGATTGATCGATTGCGAGTGGGAAGTGTGTGCCGGGTGATTGTGATATAGTATTGAATTATTCTTGTTTTCATCATATTCAGACTAATGTGCAGGGTTTGTTCAAGATCCGAGGCGAGGTAAGTTTGTCGTGTGGATTTTGTTATATTGCTTGGTGACTTGCCTGTTTGACTTGTATGGGTACGCAATAGCCTAGGTGGGGTTTAAGGTGTCGCTTATTGAGACTCGTTCTTATGGTTATTATATAACCATTTTCAGATCCCCGTCCTTGAGTATGGCGCCACCTAGGCGTTTTGGGATCCCCATGCACATGTGGCATGAGGACGATGAGTACCCGGGTCCGAACTCGGGCGAGACTTACATTAGGCATCGCACATATGTTTTGGTAGATGTAGGAAGGGAGGAGTTGGAGCGTCACGACTACTTAGCTTGGTCCCATAGGGTCGGGTTGGAGAACTCAGGGCCAATCCGAGGTTTTGAGGGGTTGCGACATACCAATGAGAATGCGGTTAATTGGGAGCCCTAGGATAAGTTCGCTCCCAATGGCGAGGTGTCTGATCCCGGCAGTCCTTCGGCGAACCCCAGCCCAGTGCCGACACTTGTTCCCGAGCCCGAGCCTGAAGAGGAGCCCGAGCCCGAGCCCGAGCCTGAAGAGGAGCCCATGGCAGCCGAGCAAGGAGATGCAGAGGAGAACCCGATCGAGATTAACTCGGATTCAGATTCAGACTTCTTTGGGTCCGATCCGGATTGGACGCCGTAGGGATACTTAGGAGTAGGGCTAGGAAGCTTTCTTTTGGTAGAGACTCTTTTTGGTGTTGTCGGTAGTCTACCCAGCCCCTGTCCATTTTTGTTGATGGTGTGGATTTAACCCTAGTGGCCTAATGTATGATTACTATGGATTCGGTTTTTATTCTACGTTCGTTAAAGTTTTCGTTGTCCTATCCCTTGGTCATATTTTTTTAATGTCAGGGTTGTTTTATTTTGCTTCCGCTTGCGTAATTTGGTTGGGTCGACGACGCATCCTGGGACGTCGCGTTCTTTACGACCGTTGAAGGGGTGTTGCGAGCCCGTTAGGGTTCGGGGCGTGACATATAGACCATAGTTTGATTCGAAATAGGAAACCTCTTTCTAGGAAACCTATTCTAATTAGGAAACTTTCCTAAAATATAACTAGAAACAATATCTCACAATATCTTATCTTATCTCTTAATATCTCACCATATTTATGAAAAATCAAAATATGGAAATACAAACAAACTCAAAAAAGGAAATAAGTATTAACAAATTTGGTTTAATTTCTAATATATAATCTAGTCCCATGTGAATTTAAGAGTACCAAAACATATTCACTATTATAATAGATGAGAAAGCGAAAGAAAATAGAATGTAATGTGTCGGCAATCATTACCAGCAAAAAGAGAAAGAAATTGTTCACCTGTGCTGTTAGAAGGGGTCCAACTTCCAGCATATTTTCAGTAGGGTCTCTGTAAACAAGCTTTCCTAAAATATCAGGATCCATGATTTGGATATCGCCCAGCTTTTCGATGTCACAATTGGCCGATCCCTCCACAAATGGGACTCCAAACTTCTTTTGGCAATCGACAGTAAACTTCCCTTGAGAGTTTTTGGCTAACCTCCCTGCAGGCGGATAGTAATAAACCAAAACTTTGGACGAAGGTTGCTTAATCACGCCCGCACGTTCACATCGCTCCTATCGAAAGAATATACAGTCGACATGATGGCCAAAGCCACATTATCTATACTACTCAAGAAAATGGAACCCCCGGGCGTGTCTTGTTCCAGTAGGACCGC
The DNA here is from genome assembly GCA_031216185.1 of Syzygium aqueum. NCBI lineage: Eukaryota > Viridiplantae > Streptophyta > Magnoliopsida > Myrtales > Myrtaceae > Syzygium > Syzygium aqueum. The sequence continues at coordinate 5,266,960 of CM062239.1, forward strand.
ATCGGGGACGGATCTTTTGACCGTTAGAACATCGCTGGCAATGGTGCTGAAGGCCTCCATAGGAGAAGTCCAGAACTCTATATCCCGCTCTCTTGCTTAGAAAAGAAAGGGGGTTTGAAAGTTCAAGCAAAATCGTTAGATGGAGAGTTACAAAGTGAGAGAGATAATAGAGATGAACGTACCAGATTGGCTTCTTTCTTCGGACGTTGGTAAGTGGAAGTTCCTTTGGGCCGTTTAAGTAGACCCAGAGTCTCTGTAATATATGGTTTAATATGCAAATTTGTTGGTGGGTCGTTCACGCCATAGGGGACCCAAAAACTTTTCATAGAAGTTTTTGGGAGTCGACGATCACGTGGATATTTGGAGTTGCTTCTCGGACGGTGCAAGTGCCTGAACTAACGATGTTTATGGGTGTACCTTGACCTTCCCATTCCTTTTGTTCTGTCCGTTGGAATGTCGATTTTTGAAAGCAAACGGGTGGGCTTCTCAAATTCTGCTCTTCTTTTCGTTTATAATATGTTCCTTGGAATGGCCTGCAGAACTGCAACTTACTCATCCGCTTCTTGCGCACCAGTTTTTGGGTAGGATTGTGTCTCTCTCTATCCGCATATGCATGAATATTCATAATATGTACGGGCTGGCATAAAGTAAGATAGTAGCAATTGATACACAGTCCACCCTCGAAAATCTCATATATTTTGCCAAATGAGGATACAAAGGGCCTTAGAAACCACTAGCGGGAGGGGAGAGAGAGAGAGAGAGACAGAGAGAGAGAGAGATTGGTCCGCCTATTGCTCGCTCCCAAGCGCTATAATTGGTGTCGACGAGACCTCTGTTGCTTTTTCATTTTTTTTCTCTTATTCTATGCTTTTTGCACCTTTGACATACGTATTCTTTTTATATTTTGAAATTTTGAAATGCCATGTGGGATGCCAGATTAGCATTCAACAGTAATTTTAACCTCAACCCTTTAAAAAAAATCATGAAATAAAGACATCACTAAATCATATACTTTTTTAATTTTTTTTTCAGATTCATCTCCATATACTTATTTATGCTAATACGATCCCTAAATTATATGTTCTTTGGCTCGACTTAGTCCTTCTATACAATTTGCAAATGAAACTGTTGAAATCGACCATCACATCAGCGCTATGTCACTGCTGGATTGGATCATTTGCACTGATTGGATTGAAATATTAGAAAATTAAGAAAGCACTTTAAACCACTAGAGAGAGAGGTGGCAAAGGCAGCGGCAGCGGCGACAACGATAGGTCCACGTAGTGCTCGACAATGGTGCAAATAAGTGCTTGGCCCAGGTGAGACAAAGGGTGGTGTGAACCTAGGCCACCACTTGCCGGGGTAGTGAGACCCCAAGCCAGATATGGTAGGGGTCATGTGAAATGGTGAACATCCATCGTATTCTCAAATGACAGACTGTATGCCTTCGGAGATGAATGAGCACACGAACTGATTGATAAGAGCTCCACACATCCGCCTTTCATTTACAAGATCTCTTCTTGAGGACACTGTATTAGAACCAAAGAACAAACTAGGCAAGAAGTAGAATTTCAGAAGGTTGCAAAAATAGAACTCGTGAGAAGAAAATGACATTAGTGAAATGGGTTAATATCACGCAAAATCCAAAACTGGTACATCTATTATAAATTTATCTAAAATTAATTTTTTGGCCACCAATAACCTCAAATCGGTATACCCATGATAAATTTACCATAAACTAATATTTTAAACCATCAAAAATTTCAAACCTGTATACTTGTGACAAATTTACCCTACGTTAAATTGAATTAATACCACAAAAAAAATTACAAATTAGCAAATTTATGATAAACAGAAGAGTAAAATCCTAAACTGGTATACCCGTCAATTGTCACGTGTCATCCAACTCAACAACTTGACGGTATAATTTAACAAATGATAAATTTACCACATGTATATTAGTTTGGAGGTTTTTTTTTTTTGGTAAGAAGTTTGGAGGTTTTTTGTGGTCAAAAAATTAGTTTTGAGAAATTTATCATAAATATATCAGTTTGAGATTTTTTGTGGTATTAACCTTTAGTGAAACTGATAATTCTTGATTACAGTCAATACCTTCACAGCTTTTTGAAGAACAAATCAGAGGTTTTTTTTTTTTTGGTAAGGTAACAAATAAGAGGTTTGTTCTTCTTTGAACTTGAGAACTCTCTGCCTCCTGATTGAGAGGGCATAAATATTATGTGTTCATGGGAATTGTTAGTATCTTCACTAACCAGACCAGAACTCGCCTTCCCAGTAGCCCATTTCGGTTTTCACCCCTTACTCGGCTTGGCCAACGATCCTCCAAGATTTGAAACGAGATATCATCAGTTTCTTCCTTCTTGGGCAGGGGAAATTCACATCCAGCTTTTGATTTTTCACCTACAATAGGATTCATGGGATATTCGATCTCCGAAGAATTAGTATAGAAAATTACAGCTTGGAAGATGGATGTCTGTTCGTATCTAAAGAGTATCAATTGGCCCGGAACAATAGAGTAATAATTTATGAACTTTTGACTTCTTTTCTGTTAAAATATGTCTCAAGTCTAAGTCTGTCAAATAAAATCCAGCTTGAAGTGAAGTGGTTAAATTAATCTGCGATGTGAAGTGAAGTACATTGATTCTTGATGGTGAAAAATTGAAAAGAGGGCACACAAATTAGCTTCCACGTTGAATTCAGCTAGGAAAAAAACATAAGAGGAAAGTTGACGGTGGACTTTTTCTTTTCTTAACTTTCCTTTTCCGTGTTGGACTCGGCTTCAAGAAGGGTTAATCTGTTCTTGTTTTACTTATATATATATTCTCCAAAGTCCTACACCTACTGTACAGCGGTTAATTTAGTCATAAACCTTTCAGTTGTGTCAGTTCAGTCCTAAAATTATTGTATGGTGATCAATTTAGTCCTCAACCTTTAGTCCTAAACATTTTACGGATTTGTCAACATTGTCATTCTAGGTAATTTTAGCCGGAAATCGCAAAAGGATTGCTTTGGCAAATTGTCAAAAAGTTTATGACTGAATTAATAAATTATCAAAAGGTTTAGGACTAAATTCGAACAGTTGAGAGGTTATGACCAAATTGGCACAATTGGAGGGTTTATGATTAAATTAGCCGTCGGTATAATAAGTTTAAGACTTTTTGGACAATTATCCCCATACATATGGGATGTTCTTTTGCCGCAAGAAAGCACACCGTTGTTGACATAGTCTTGAAGCCCAGCTTTCACGAGCACTTGGTAGTGAGTTTTGTTTGTAGAATTACACTAAGAATTCAAGTGTTGAAATCAATTAAATCTTGTAATAAGATTGTTAACTCCTTTGTGAGATTGAGAAATTATTTGCAAAAAATTGTGGAGCTAAACACCGTGAAAGTTATTGGATGCAATTGGGGTTTGAAAAAAACTGAGAGCATTTGAATGACTTGAGTGTAATTGTAATATCTATTGTATCGCTTGATTTATAGTGGAATTGTTTGCTATTCTCCCGTTGGACATAGGTCACCTGACCAGACCTGGGGACAAGGACGGCATGGACTCATCTCACAAGCCATAAAGAAATGAGAAAATAAATATTATAGATTATGAATAACTAATTGTTGTGGTATAATAAATAGGTCCATTAGTCATCCTAAGGCATTTGTTATGTGATGAATTGAGAAAATCTTATTACTTTCAATACACGGTCTTATATGATATGAGGGTTGTATCCCTAAAGCATTATTATTGTGTTTTTGTAATTAAACTATGATCAAAACTTAGAAAGAGAACAACAAGAAACAACTAAAGAAAATAAGAGTAACTAGAAATTTTTACAATCACCTTCATTCGCCATCGCGAAAGCACAGTTCTTAAGACATTTCAATTTACAGATCCATCGGTCGTCAAAAGGACAACAAAAAAAAAACCTTGGTAACATTGTATGTCTAGCTGATAGCACTACTGATACCCTTCTCCAAAATGATGCCAAGCATAACGGTGGCAATAAACCACTCCTAAGTGTAATCAGAACTCCTGAATATTGAGACTTCGAGCACAGCGGGACTCTGCTTAGTCAGTTCGAACACGCAGACGTCTCCTTCACACAGAGAAGTTGCCCTTGCGAATGCAAACCAACCTTGAGATAACTTTCCCTGGTCTCTCGGAAACTTGGTTAACTTCACCGGCCACGAATACTTCTCGTGCTTAAGTGTCACGACCTGCACACTTCTCTTGATATGAGTCCGCATAAATTCGGCCGGTACACTCTGCATAAACGTTTTATAAATTGACATTCGATATTATCCTTCTCAAAATAAATCGGTGTCATGAATCATGTCAATGCATAAACATTCTAAGTAGGAGGATAAGATAAAATAATAACCCAAAACATGTACTCTCCAAGGTTTTCATGAACTAAGGAAATGATGCCGTCTTAAAGTTCCGTAGATGCCAATGATGAAACTAGGTCACTGAGAATCTCACCACAGTGGAATTTTTAATATAACTAGGGTACACCACGAGTATGAATGTAGGATGCTTCGATTTGAAGTCTCGCGCCATTTCAAGAGCAGCAGGACATGGCACATTACATCTACGAGCAACCGGCGTAGCAGGGCTTGCTCTGCTTGCAGACTTTCTGATCATGCCTGTACATAGTTTATAAAAAGAAAAATATTTCATCTTAAAATCCAAAATTAGATGATAAAATTCCGAAAGGATATAGGCCAATGAACTGACTCAAATGTTACTAGGAAATTGGTGTTCATAGGAATAATCATCATCTTCACTACCCATACCAGAGTTCACCTTTCGAGAAGCCAAAGCCAATGCTAACTTTGATTTTTTCCTAATATTTGGGCTAGGCCGACAATCCTCCAAGATTTTGGCTGAGATATCATCAGTTTCTTCCTTCTTGAGCAGAGGAAGTTCACATTCCGGTTCTGATTTGCCCATGATCACAGGACTGGTAGGATATTCAATCTCTGAAGCACTCGTGTCAAAGATCACGACATGGAAGACCGAGCTCGGTTCGTATCTGAAAACTAGGACTTGGCCAAAATCGATGGAGTAATAGTCTGTGAACTTCTGCCAACCTTGGGCAAGCCGAGCCATTCCATCACTCCACTCCAACTCCACTGGCCAAACTGTTGTACTGCTCGGAACCTTGAGATACACTGAGTCAGGGAGGTTACTACCATGTCTCTGCAGAAATCTCTTTGGTATCTCCTATTGAGAAAAAGGAAGAAAAGCAGATTCAATAAAAAAGTTAAATCGTTTTTTCGCTTAAATTTATGATATATAGGTTCTTGTCCAGAGCAAGGAGACTCCATATCATAGTGAGAGGCATGTGCACATACCTCTATAATACATAATGAAAGGCAAGAAATAATCTGAGGTTCAGTATTCCCATAACAACATAATGGAAACTCCTCATTTCCTCAAAATACTTCGACGAAAAGGAATTGCCATCAAGCGAGTCCATAGCGTAGTGAACCACTGAAGAACCTTAGTTAACATTCTCACAAGAATTTTTGGGATTCAGATAGTGAACAGCTAAGTTTTACAAATACTTTTCAGGCCCCCCACAAAAAAATCTACAACTCCATCATCAACTTTTTGAATCAGACATGCGAATGGAATTAGCATGTTCAGTAATTCTCAGTTTGACTCAAGGGAATTAGATTGTGATAAGAAGTACCTACATCGCCCAATTAGAGTGACTTGGGTTGCCTGCATCCAGGGACTTGGTCACGCGAAAGGCTTGGATACCAGTATTATTCTAAGGGGGTAAATTAATTACAAAGAAACACCGATATACCTCCATATTCCGGCCCTACATTTTGCTCAAATTCACAATCACAATAGGAGAAGCTTCAGTATACGATTCACAATAGCATGAATTCTATTTTCCTTCACAAGAAAATTCTCCTCAGTTTAACATTGGTTCTGGTAAACTAATGTCATCTCCTGAACCAAATTCAACACAATTAGGAAAAAGAAAAAAATCCAGGAACATATTCTAATGGGTCAAAGTCATGCGGGTTTCAATCCAAGGACTGGTCCAGAGTCTGGACACTGAAAAACAGAACAATTTTCCTGCAAGTGAAATACCTTGCACAAATGTCTTTTGCTCACTTGGTCACATACAACTGTTAACTCAGTCACACAATTAGCCAGAAAGGAGGACCATCCACGATCAAGTAAACAAATCGAGCAGCTGGTGGGCAAAGAAGAATAAAAAACGAAAATCAAGAATCACTGGGGCAGAGAGAGAGAGAGAGAGAGAGAGGGCTTGCTCACAAGCTTTCCGCTCGGAAGAGTGTCGGAGGAGAGTATGATCTTGAAAAAATGAGGAGACTCGGGCGGTTCAAAACCCTTCGGACGACGCGAAGTCATCCTTGTGAAAGAAGCTCCTTTCAAGGTCATGAATTCGCCTTTGTCTCACCTGCTTCAGGAGTAGCGTCGTCCACTGCTAAGCAGGTTATTAGCGTTTTAATCGGTCAGAGCAACCAAACCGTCACGTTGGAGAAGTTTGTCCTAGGGCCGTTCAACCGGACCAATTTTACTCGGGATCTAGATAGGACCGCCTTGAAAACTAGTTCCATTCCAATTTCATTGGAACCGGTCTGGTACGACTGCCCGGGAACCAGACCGATTGGACCAAATTAGTAACAAGTTCCACAAAATCTAAAAATGGCATTTTCTCTCTCTATTCTCTCTTGCTCTCGACTCACCCTCCTCCCCACTCACTTGTGGCTAGCCTTCACCAGTTCGAGCCTTGCAATTCTCCCTTGTTCATAACTCACCTTCCCTCGGTTGCCCTCGTTTTTCTTTTATTTTGAACCCTTTGTTGCTCATATTATTTTGCTATAAAAAATGAAACCATAAAAAGGAACAAAAGAAAAACAGGTTGTCAAGTAGATTCTAGAACTGAACCGAAAAATAAAATAGGTTCCAATGTTGATTGCAAGGCAAAAATTGTGGGTTCTAGGCTCTAAAAACTGGAAATCAGTTCTAAGGGCATAGGTTATATGTACGTGCTTAAAACTACCCTGCTTGAAATTGATCATCCTTAATCTTTACTTAAGAGTCTTGCTCATTCATTTAAAGGTGAATGTGAACTGAACTCTCATCCGGATTATATCTTTTCCTCCATTCCTAGGTTGGTCTTGCTCCCACCGGTGTGGGTTTTGAGAAAAAATTTTAGGCCTCAGAGGTGATGTTGCTTCCATCTGGTGCTTGCAATGCTTAATTCGAATCCGTCCTCATTCCTTCGGACTTCTTCTGTGGCAGGAGTGAAGATCCCACTTGAGATTGTGGAGACTTAACATTGATATGAGGATAGTGCATGGTAAACAAGGTTGTATCCCAAAAAGCTCTACACTTCATACTCTATTCCAATAATTTGAGTTTGTGCTTAGAAAGAGAAAAACAATGTACAACTAAAGAAGATAGAGTAACTAGAAACTTTACAATCACTTTCATTCCCCATCACCAAAGCACAGTTCTTAAGCACATTTCAGTTTGCCGATCCATTGAATGTCAAAAAGAGACAAAAGGAAACTCATAAAATAGTATGTCTAGCTGATAATACTACTAATATCATTCTCCAAAATGGTGCCAGGCATTATGGTGGTAATATACCACTTCCAAGTATAATCAGAACTCCTGAAAATAGAGACTTCGAGCACGACCCCACTTCACTTAGTCAATTTGAGCACGCAGACATCTCCTTGACACCGAGAAGTTCCTCTTGCGAAGGCAGACGAACCTTGAGATAACTTTCCAAAGCAGCGGTCTCCTGGAAACATGATTAACTTCACCGGACTCGAATCCTTCTTGTGCGTTAGTGTCACAATCTGCACGCTTCTCTTGATATACATTTGCATGAATGTGTTATAAACCGATATTCCATAATAGCCTTCTCGAAACAAATTGGTGTCATGATCATGTCAAGGCATAAACATTCTAAGTAGGAGGATGAAGAAAAATAATAAGCCAAAACATGTACTCTCCAAGGTTTTCACGAACCATGGAGACGACGCTGTCTCAGAGTTTCGAAGATGCTAATGTTGAAAATAGGTAACCGAGAATCTCACCACTGTGGAAATTTTAACATAACTAGGGTACATCATGGGTATGAACGTAGGATGCTTTTATTTGAAATCCCGGGCCCTTTCGATTGCAGCAGGACATGTCGCATTAGATGTACGAGCAACTGGCCTAGCAGAGATTGCTCTGCTCGCAGACTTTCTGATCATGCCTGTACATTGCTTATAAAAAGATAATAATTTCATCTTAAAATTCAAAATAAGATGATGAAATTCCAAAGAGATATGAGCCAATGAACAGACTCAAATGTTACTAGGAATTCGGTGTTCATAGGAATAATCACCATTTTCATTAACCGTACCAGATTTCTCCTTTTGAGCAGCTGAAGCCAATGCCGACTTTAATTTTTTTTTTCCTTATTTTTGGGCTAGGCCGACAATCCTCCAAGATTTCAGCGAAGATATCATCAGTTTCTTCCTTCCTGAGCAGAGGAAGTTCACATTCCGGTTCTGATTTGTCCGTTATAATGGGATCTGTGGGATATTATATCTCTGAAGTGTTTGTATCGAAGACCACGATCTGGAAGACCGAGCTCGGTTCGTACGTGAAAGGCACTGGTTTGCCAAAACCGATGGAGTAATAGTCTGTGAACTTCTGCCATCCTTGGCCAAGCCAAGCCATGCCATCACGCCACTCCAACTCCACTGGCCAAACTGTTGAACCGCTTGGAACCTTGAGAGACACTGAGCCTGGGAGGTCACTCCCATGTCTATGCAGAAGCCTCGCCGGTATCTCCTATTGAAGCTTGTTTGATGGGTCAAAGAATAGTCACCCTATCAAGAAATACATCAAGCCATTGTTGGACAAAGCAGAGCAGATATTTGAAGAACACACACACATGGATGGTTACAAGCCTTCCACTCTGGAGAGCGTCGGAGAGAATGATCCTGAAAAAGTGAGGAGGCTCAGGCGATACGGGACCATTCTGGTAGTGAAGTCATCCTCTTGGAGAGGTGGTTTCTGATTCAGATCATGTACATAATGCATTCACTTGATCTCAGCCTTTGCTAGTGACTCAGTCCTTGCAGTTGAAGTAGTAATTCATGGGTTGGTGGGAGTGGTTATTGCATTTAACTTCCTCTTAATGGATGCAAACGATTGTACGATAGACAGTAAAATGTTACGTATGAATTATGGATTTGATGCTGATATTAATATTTGGCTTCTAACAGATGAACCTGCTTCTTAAAAATTGTCTTGTCTAATTACTCTTGAAACTCAACAAAATAAAATACGGGAGTTCCCACTGGTTAACTTAGTCATTTGTTTGTTCATCAATTTAACTTCATCTAACTGCGACAAAGTCCCAAGTTGCAAGAAGAGAGACATGTAACACTAATTTCACTGAGTGGGAGACCGTTTATACTCCTTGAAGTAACAATGTACATTTACTTTTGGAATGAAATGCGATCAGACACCTAAGAGAGAATATGTCTTCAATCTGAATCTAATCATTCCTCTTATCTGTGATAATTATGATTAACAAAACACTGGAGACGAAAACAAATATATCAAGATAGCCAAGTCTATTCTATCAAATAACTATGATAGGAAGTCCAACGGTGGCAGCTGATTGGTATAAGGTGTCCCAAATGCTGTGGCAACGTTGTGATCATCAAACCGGGACAGCGGGTCTCAGCGCAGCAAGTGCTTTCTTAATCCTCATGAAAGCCTCTTGTATAGTCTTGAGAGAAGCAGCATACGAGATGCGGATGCAGCTGTCATCCCCAAATGCATCCCCGGGGACCAACGCAACCTATACAGAATAGCATTGAGGAAAATTCCCAAAGTCAATTGGAAGCAGCACTATGATTCAGTAGGATGTTACACCTTCTCAGCATTTCAGATGTCAACATTTGGGTGAGGGGCGACAAAGGAATTCAGTGCAAACACATCTGCAAGAGCTATTCTTTTTTTCCTGCATCTAGAGGAAGATAGACAAGCACTTCAATGATACATACCCGGGCCCAGTCAATCAGGTATCGGCAAAGTGACTCTGAGCCATCAATTATGCCAAAGCCTTCAACTTCAGCTCCATAGTAACAGCTCAAGTCAATGAAAAGATAGAAGGCTCCCTGCATATGGAAGCACGTGGCATACGAAATTGCAATGAAAAGTGATGCGAAACAGCAAGACAGAAGGCCAGAGGAAGACCAAATAAGAATGATTAGTTTGTTTGCTGGGTCAATCTCTGATTTAGTACCTGAGGTTCTGATATCTTGACACCATTCAGTTCCCCAAAGCTTTTAACCAAGAAATTTCGCCGTTCCTTAAAAGCTTGTACCATAGTCGCGACAGTTTCGCCTCCAGCATATCCCATCGACAGAGCAGCAAGTCCTGCCTTTTGAGATATACTGCTGGCACCAGAAGTAAACTGCAACAGCACAAAGCAAATTCAGAAATGCTGATGGATAGTGCCAGATGCAAGATTTGGGGAATTGAATCAGAAAGTTATTAGTTCAGGAGGTTGTATTACTCAAATTGGCGACCACCTTAACAATTTGCTTCATCCAACGTCAAGTCTACTTCATCATATTCGGCCTCAAAAACCAATGCTCTTTCTCTGTGATATAAATTTCTCCACTGACATAAAATTTCCTCTCTCTACCAAGTTTAATTCCAATGAACTCCTAGGCAACCTCCATTGACAACTTCATCATTTGCACATTGTTTCTTTCTATGACAAGTTAGGTTGTGATGCAGCATACCTGGCTCTGGATTTTTGCACAGGCTGAAATGAAGTGCTTTGGACCAGCAATATAACCAAGTCTCCAGCCAGTCATTGCGAAGGCCTATGGATGTTACAGCATTTCAAGATTAGATATTTTTATAAGGGCATGTAGTTGGATATATTCTATCATAGAAGCAAAAACGAATATGAAAAAGATAAATTTCATGAGATTGAAATTTAGGAGCGAATAGTTCTCGAGAAGGAAAGGCTTTCAAATACCTTAGAAAACCCGTTCACAGTGAGTGTCCTCTCCCACATTCCAGGCAGAGATGCAAAACTTGTATGCGTAGCTGGGGCATATATAATGTGTTCATATATTTCATCAGAGAGTACCTGAAAAGTTTACCATGGAATTTTTCCAGAACTTGTCAACTCAATCGAACATATGTAAGGAGCATCAAGGAAATCTTAGTCTGCTTCTAATACCAGGAGCCTGGGATGCTTTGCGACGATCTTGGCAATCTCTTCAAGCAATTTTTTTGGGCACACGGACCCCGTTGGATCCGACGGAGAACAAAGAATCAAAAGCCTGGATTTCTCAGTAAGCGAGTCTTCAAGAAGCTTAGGGTCCATCAAGAAATCGTCAGAGATACTTGTTGGAACAATAACAGGTGTGGCATCAGCAAGCCTTGCTATTTCAGGGTAACTCACCCAAAAGGGAGCTGGAATTATAACCTGGGACAAGAATTCTAATACATAAATACGCAAGGGAAAAACACAAAACCATAATTAGAAGAACAGCACTAAACGTTCCTCCAAGACACATTATGCGGGGAAATTTTATGCAAGTTGAAAGTACAGGTGACTTAAATTAAGGAAAAGAGAAAATGGCGATGCAAAGATGAAACAAATGGCTAGAATGATCAACATCATTTAAGGGGCGAGACTAATGAAACCAATACATTGGCCAAGACAAGAGCGATGGGAACTTCATAAGGGAAACTTATTGTGGCAAGACTAAAAGTGATAGGCAAAATTTGAAAGCAAAAAGCTGAGCGTTGCAGAAGGATTAGTGTAACAGAATGCATGTACATTGGATCAGAATTGAATGACTAGCTGCCTAGACCGGATGATTGAAAAGAACGATTTTGAAGCCTGAGCGATACAAGATATGTATCTGTAAGATGGCTACATCTAGATTGGGGAAATTCTCTTGGTCTAACTTCATTAGAGAAATTAATAAGATTGATCCTTTCATATTCACCATATTCAACTTTTGAACTTCAGGTTTTACACACCTTTTTCTTGTAATTAGCATATACCCGTTGCTAATATCCCTTTTCATCACCTTTTATTGCAATTTCAAACTGAAACTACATATGAACTCATCACTTGCTGCAACACAGCAAACAAGACTATGCCTAGGCCACAATTTAACATTCTTTTGGTTTATATTAATAAACAAATACCAACAGTATGTCAGACTTTTCATAGAACTGCAAAGATGTTGGAAGTAAAGTAGGCCAAATCACTTGCCAAAAGAATGCAGTAGTCTTCCATGCCCGGCCATTCATGACATGCTCCATTATAGGTCGATCAAATTAAGTGTCTACAACAGGATGAATAGGTGACAGGAGCAAGACTTAAGACAGAGAAATTATAATTCTGATAAAAAGGGTGTGGAATTATTTCTTCAGCCAGATTCATAACAAACTACCGAGACTATATGACCAAGATGTCATCACTCATCAAATTCACAGATGTAAATGTCACCTATCAGAAGACATTGCAACAAAGAAGAAGTGGCTTAAAGCTGCTTTCAACGGCTAATTTACTTTGAAAGTTCAAATATTATCATAGATTCCAACAGTAGGCAAAATGCCTCACTCCAGCATTAATGACTTGTGGAATTGGAATTAAAACAAGGAAATAACTGAACATGTATCAAAATCAAAAAAATTTCAAACAAGAAGTGGCGTAAATCTGCTTTCAACTGCTAATTTACTCCAAAAGTTCAATTGTTATCATAGATTCCAACAATAGGCAAAATTGCCTCACTCCACAATTGATGACTTATGGAATTGGAATTACAAAAAGGAAATAACATGTACATAACCAAAACAATGTCACAAGCATGATATCCTTAAGCAATGGGCAGACCTCATCTCCTGGAGAACAGAGAGCCAAAACTGCCTGATGAATGCTCTGTTTTTTTTTTTTGGTAAAGCCTGATGAATGCTCTGTTTGGCACCATTACTAACAACAATCTGATCTGGTGTGTATGAGATCCCATTCTCCTCTAAAAACAGATATAGAAAGCATGAATAAGCAAAGCAATGACCGGTAATTTTCATAACTAAATGTCCTGCACAGGACTTAAATGTCAATATATTGATCAGTCCTTTTAGATGGTAACGGAGCGAGTAACAGAGAGAAAAACCTTTTAGCTTGTGACAGATTGCTGTGCGGAGTTCCAATGTGCCTGTATTTGGTGTATATCTTGTATAACCTTCGCGAATAGCATTAATTCCAGCCTGCGGAACAGAAGTGAAAGAAGCTAATAATAATTCATTTGATCGTATAGATCAGATAGTTAAGGGACCCGAAAAATTTTACCTCAGCTATGACAGAAGGTGTATCAAAATCGGGTTCTCCAGCTGCTAACGCAATAACAGGTACACCAGCTCTTAAAAGAGCAGTCGCCTGGTCAGTTATAGCAACCGTTTTCGAAGGCATCACAGAATTCACCCTTGGACTGAGAGTGGGGTCAACGTCCATTTGTCCTGGACCAGCTTGTGCTTTCACCACTGCGGTTATTCTGGGCAACTGTAATTCCTTACTATTATCTACAGATCTGGCAAGTAACAAGGATCGTCAGTGGTGAAATCCAACAACCCCCTACTAAAATACAGCAAGTCGAAAGTTCTCGAGAATCATACACTACTTAAGCAGCAATAGAGAACTTTTTTTTTTTTTGATAACCCAGGGAATCCTTACACGGCCGACAGCCGAGAGGTAAACCCTGGGGGAGACACGTGCTGGCCACCACACAAGTGCACCGGTTAAGTCACCCTGCGGCGCCCGGGATTTGAACGCTCAACCTTTTACGAGAGAAAGAGCGCCCGCTCCAGCAGCGCTACCCAGGCGGGTGGTGCAATAGAGAACCTTTGTCATGCACAAACCGCAACAAAACGCATGTATACATTATCACACAGACACCATTTAAATGCAGTTTGGTTGAGCTAACAGCATAAATTATCATTTGCTCTTTCTTTTCCTACAAATTCCCTTTTCACCTTTTCTTCCTCTCCTTCACTAGTAGGATCATAGTGATCAACCTAAGGCCATGGATAAGCGATAACTTGCATGATATCACCAATATTCATCTCCCCTTGTGACGATTTAACTGCCAGTGCGGCTGATATCTACCAAACTAATTTGCGAATGAATTAACACATCTGCCTCTGCTATTTGAAAATACAAAGCCACGTCTGGACATCTCTATGGGGACTATGTAATACAATTCCCGAACTGTTTAAGCTATCAACGCATTCTTATATTCGCAGAAGGAGATCCAGAACCATCCACAATTATACAACACAAGGATCAAATCCACTTTGAAATAGTACAGAAGCTGATCTTGTTTCTACACAAACCCAGAATCAAAACTTGAAATTTCCCGGCGAAAACAACAAAAGAAAAGCATGAACTAGACGTACCTAAGGGAGAAACGGGAAGGGAAGTAAGCAAACTTGAAGGTACCGCTTGAACTCTCATAGCTGAATAAAAGAGATCGCTGCTTCGGATGAGCACGAGACTGTGAAAAGCCAATGCCAGAGGGAGCACCAGCATTAGCAGCCATGGGAGATTGGTGGGTTCGGCTTGAGCTCGCTGGTACAGTTGGTGGATTTGTCTGCAAATGTGAAGGAAAAGCACCATTTATAGTCTACTCTCATGAAGAATTTGGAGGAGGGGTTGGCAGGAAAGCGAAGCCCAGGGTTTGTTGAGAAGCAGACTGTTCAAAATCCCAACGACTATCTTTGACCGTCCAGATAAGACCGGTTTTAGGTTCCGTCATGGAAATCTACGGTTCAGATACTAGTAGATGTGCATCTCGGCCGTCCATGTCATCATAGCGAACCATTCTGCTGATGGGACCAGGGCAGTTCTTTCTTTGGAGGAAAGTTGTGTGCATAGCTGGCTTGGTAGAACTCATTTCAGACCCGCATGATTTGGAGGTCCATTCGCATTTGGTGGGTCTAGCAGGAAGTGCTCGAAGGATACACTCCATGTGTCGATTGCCATCGCAATGTAACGAGCCAATCCCGTTGCCTGGATCGTGTAAGTAAGTATTGAGCCGAGTTTACATTTGATATGAAAACCATTGATCTTTCAGTGGTGCACTATTCTGTATGTCATTGGCATGCGACGTAATTGATGCAAGGCTCCTTCGGAGATGACCAGATATTAGCAGCAAGCTAGACGACCCGATCACAAAATAGAAGATGATGACTGATGAGGTTGACTTGTTCGCTTGCGTTGCAGTTGGTGAGCTAGCGGATGAAGTTACACGAGACTTTCTGCTAACTGCTGCTTTGCCATCCTGGGAATTGTCTAAATGCCAGATTCTTGCCGGAGTTTTTCACATTTAATTGTGAATAATTAATTATAAGTAAATCAAAAGAAGATGTTTGTTAGAAACACGGAGTTCCATGTTTCTAACTAACCATCCTGACCACGATTTTTCAATCAATAGATTAGTTAGTTCTTCGCTCATAATTTACAACTCCTCGACAGAGATCAAAGAGTTTCTATAATCCATCATGCCATTGTGAGCTCAAATGACCCATCTACGAAGTAAAGTTCCTATGAGTCAGATGATTGGGTCATAGGCATAATGCATTCGCTTCGTCTCAGCCTCTGGTCTGTGACTCTTTCCTTGAAGTTGAAGTAGTAATTCGTGGGTTGGAGGGAGTGGTTATTGCATTTAACTTCCTCTTCATGGATGCAAGCAATTGTACGATCAACAGTGAAGTGTAACCTATGATGGATTTGATGCTGTTATTAAAATAGTCGGCTTCTAACAAATGATCCTGCTTCCCAAGGATTGTCTTGTCTAATTAGTTTCGAAACTCAACGAAACTAAATCCAGGAGCTCCCATTGGTTAATCATTTGTTTGTTCATTCATCAATTTAAGTTCATCTAAATACGACTAAGTCCCACGTCGCATGAAGAGTGACATGTAACACTAGTGCCGCTGAGTGGTAAACCGCCTATTTTAAAAAACAATGTACATTGACATTTTCTTTAAGAATGAAATTCGATCATACACTTGAGAGAGTATATATCTTAAATCTGCATCTAATCATCCCTCTTATATTAGCTAATTATAATTTAAAAACAAGGGAGACAACAACAAATAAATTGCGACAACAGAGTCTATTCAATCAAATGGTGATGATAGGAAGTACAATAGCGGCAGCAAACTGGTGTAAGGTGTCCCAAAATGCGGCAGCAACTCTGTGATCATCGAACCGGGACAGCAGGTCAGCGCAACAAGTGCTTTCTTAATCTTCCCGAAAGCCTCTTGAAGAGTCGCGAGGGAAGCGGCATAAGAGATGCGGATGCGAGTGTCATCCCCACATGCACCCCCCGGGAGTAACGCAAACTATACAAAATAGCATTGAGAAGATTTCCCTAAGTCAATTGGAAGCGGCACTATGATTCACTAGGATGTTACATCTCCTCAGCATTTCAGATGTTGACATTTTGGTGAGCGGCAACATAGGAATTCGGTACAAACATATCTGCAAGAGTTTTCTTCTCTTCCTGCATCTAAAGGAAGATAAACAAGCACTTCGATAATTAATACCTGGGCCCTGTCAACCAGGTATCGGCAAAGTGACTCTAAGCCATTGATTACACCGAAGCCTTCGACTTCAGCTCCATAGTAACAGCTGATGGGTTTTAGTAAATAAATGGGCTGCCCATGTTGGACCAAACCCAGCCCACAAACCTTAAAAGAGCCCATGAAAGAAATAACTGTAAATGACAGTTATTTTATGGGAAGTGAGAACAAAGAGTGAGTTGAGAAAAACTCACGTAGTATTAAGAAGAGAAGTGTGTGCAAAGTGTATGATTTTGGTTCACCATCTGAAAGAAGAAAAACACTCACCTTTCTAAAAACAAAAGCGAATAAGGATCGCGCTCTCTCTCTCTCTCTCGAGGCTGCAATAGGTGCATTTAATCTGTGGCAAAGACGTATGTTCGTTTTATGTAATATGCTTCGAACGATCAGTGATTCAAGTCTAGAATGGACACGTTTTCCGCGTTTTAGTATTATGAATTAAGAATGTGTTTCCGTCAATTTTTTTCGCAATTTCAAGGAATATGTTTCCCTCAACTGCTTAAGTCAATGAAAAGATAGAAGGCTCCCTGCATATAGAAGCACCTGGAATACAAAATTGCAATGAAAAGTGACGAGAAACAGCAGAAACAGAGAGGGCCAGAGGAAGACCGAATAGGGATGATTAGTTTGTATGCCGGATCAATGTCTGATTTAGTACCTGAGGTTCTGAAAACTTCACACCCTCCAGTTCCCCAAAGCTTTTAACCAAGAAATCTCGCCGTTCCCTAAAAGCTTTTACCATAGTTGCAACAGTTTCGCCTCCAGCATATCCCATCGACAGAGCGGCAAGTGCGGCCTTTCGAGCTATGCTACTGGCACTTGAAGTAAACTGCAACATAAAACAAACTCAGCCATTTGCACAATGCCGATTAATAGTGCCAGACACAAAATTGGGCGGATGGATTCAGAAAGCAATCGCTTCAAAAGGATGAGTTACACAAATTGGCCACCACCTTAACAACTTTGCACTATCCCATGTTAAGTCTACTTCAACATATTGGATGATAGGGATAAGAACATCGAAGCGCCACAACTTTTGTATAACGTTCACATGAATGCTAGAACTTATTTTTTTTCGATCACTTGAATGCCTAACTTTAAAAAATCATTCAATGTAAGTGCCATTGATGATCTCCCTCACTAGAAAATCTAATGTGGCATTAATTTATTATAAATCGAGTTATGTGGCTCACCGGAGATATCGAATCAACAAAAGAGTGCAAAAACAATGTTGCTGGCTCTTTGTTTTTTCTCCAATTTGACTAATTGGGGCTAATAGCTTCACTTGAAGCCGAAACCCCAATTTGCAGGTCAAGAAATGAGAAAACTGAAGTATTCTTCACCACTCAGTTTGGCAATTTGCCGAAAATATGTGGAAGCTGCTTCTTGTCTTCCTCTTCTTGGTTGAGAATGGCCATGTCTGTTCCTCTTCCTTCCTACTTCATTACCTCAAGACATCATCTTCTTCTTCATCGCCTCTTGTGATCTCTCAACCCAGACCATTGCAGTCAAATTAAGAGATCATAGTCAATCCTCCTCCATCTGATCAATTGAAGTTGACCCCATCCGGCTTCCCCACCGTGACCCTCCTACCCCAACCCTCCCCAACCTCAGTCCTCTACAATCAGCCGTCCGATTTCCCCTCTGCTGGTCCTACGTCTTCCTCCAGACCATCGCCTCCTCACCTTCCCATCACATGAAGATGATTGCTCCTCCATGGGAAGTGCAACAATGGATGCGAACACACCGCCATGGTCGAAGATCGAAGAAATTGAAATCAGAGAGAGAGATATTCTTCCTTAGCTGTAAATTAAACAATCGTCATTTTGGTTACTTATGCCACGTCGGACGAAAATTTTTTAACATTAGACTTCAATTTCATTTCAAAAAGCCACATCAAAGCCAAAATTTAGTTTAATCACGTAAAATAAATCCCCAGAATAGTAACTCAAATGAGAAATTTTTCATCAATTTGGCACTCAAGTGATCAAAAAAAAGTTATGGCACTTAAGTAATAGTCATACGAAAGTTATGACACTTGTAGTTTCTTTATCCCTAGGCAATAGAAACCAATGCTCTCACTATGATATCGATTTCATGGACATAAAATTTCCTCTCTACAAGTTTAATTTTAATCAACTCCTAGGCAACCTCCATTGACAGCTTCATCAGTTCACATTTGTTTCTTTCTATAAAACTAGTTAATGATGCTGCACTATACCTGGCTCTGGATCTTTGCACAAGCCAAAATGAAGTGTTTTCGGACCAGCAATATAACCAAGCCTCCAGCCAGTCATTGCAAAGGCCTATAGATATTCCAACATTTTAAAATTGGATACTTTTAAGGGCATGTAGTAGAATATATTCTAGCACAGAAGCAAAAACTAGATGAAAAGAAATGTAGGAGGCGAATAGTTCTCAAGAAGGAAAGGCTTCAAATTACCTTAGAAAACCCGTTGACAGTGAGTGTCTTCTCCCACATGCCTGGCAAAGATGCAAAACTTGTATATACAGCTGGGGCATATATAATGTGTTCATATATTTCATCAGACAGTACCTGAAAAGTTTGCCACGAAATTTTTCCAAAACTTGTCAACTCAATCGAACATACAAAAGGAGCACAACAAAAATCTTAGTCTGCTTCTAATACCAAAAGCCGGGGATGCTTTGCGACAATCTTAGCAATCTCTTCGAGTGATTTTTTGGGGTACACGGACCC
The DNA here is from genome assembly GCA_031216185.1 of Syzygium aqueum. Taxonomy (NCBI): domain Eukaryota; kingdom Viridiplantae; phylum Streptophyta; class Magnoliopsida; order Myrtales; family Myrtaceae; genus Syzygium; species Syzygium aqueum. The sequence goes on from CM062239.1 coordinate 5,286,386, forward strand.
TGTTGGATTTGCCGGAGAACAAAGAATGAGAAGCCTGGATTTCTCAGTAAGCATGGCTTCAAGAAGCTTACAGTCCATCAAGAAATTCTCAGACATGCTTGTTGGAACAATAACAGGTGTGGTGTCAGCAAGCTGTACTATTTCTGGGTAACTCACCCAAAAGGGAGCTGGAATTATAACCTGGGGCAAGATTGTGGTCCGTAAATACAAAAGGGAAAAGCACAAATCCATAATTAGAAGAACAGCAACTAAAGTTCCTCCAAGAAGCATTGTGCAAGGAAATTTCATGCAACTGGGAAAGTACAGATGACTTTAATTAAGAAAAAGGAAAAAATAAGGATGCCAATAAATGATTTACCCATAGAGAAGGATGAAAGAAATGGTCAGAATGATCAACATGATTTAAGGAGAAAGGTTAATGAAACCAATACATCAGCCAAGACAATAGCAGTGGGGTCTTCATAAGGGAAATAACAGTGGCAACTCTGAAATTGACAGGCAAAATTGCAAAGCAAAAGGCTGAGTGTTGCAGAAGGGTTAGAGCAACAAAATGAATGTACATTAGATCAAAACTGAATGAGTAGCTGCCTGGACTGGATGATTGAAAAGAACGGTTTTAATGCCTGAGTGACACAAGATATGTATTTGTAGGATGGTTACGTCTGGATTGGGGAAATTCTCCTCCTCTAACTTCACTGGAGAAAGTAATAAGATCGATCCCTTCATACTCAATATTTGAACTTCAGAATTTATTATGAACATATAGCCATTGCCAATATCCGTTTTCATTGCCTTTTATTGCAATTTCAAAAAGAAAGTATATATGAATTCATTACCTACAAAAGAGATCTATGCCGAGGCCACAAGTTCACATCCTTATAGAATATTGTTTATATTAATAAACAAAACCCCAACAGTATCCCAGACTTTCCATAGAACTGCAAGGATATTAGAAGTAAAGTAGGCCAAATCACATGCCTAATACATGCAGTAGACTTCCACGCCCAGCAATTAATGACATACTCTATCATAGGTTGAGATCAAATTAAGTGTCTTCAAAAGGATGAATAGGTGACCTGAGCGAGAGTTAAGACAAAGAGTTTATAATTCAATAACAGCATGCGATAACAAAAGTGTCGAATTATATCTTCAGCCAGATTCATAACAAACTACTAAGCTATATGACCAAGATGTCATCACTCGTTACAACTTCACAGACGTAAAGTTATCTAACCTATCAGAAAAAGTTGCATCCAACAAGAAGTGACTTAAAGCTGCTTTCAACTGCTAATTTACTCCAAAAGTTCAAATTTATCATAGATTCCAACAATAGGCAAAATTGCCTTGCTTCAGTGTTTATAACTTACGGAATTGGAATTAAAACAAGGAAATAACTGAACATGTATCATAATCAAAAAAAATTTCACTGGCATGGTTTCCTTAAGCAATGGGCAGACCTCATCTCCCAGAGAACAGACAGCCAGAACTGCCTGAAGAATGCTTTGTTTGGCACCATTACTAACAACAACCTGATCTGGTGAATATGAGATGCCATTCTCCTCTAAAAACATATATAGAAAGCATGAATAAGCAAAGCAATAACCAGTAATTATCATAACTAAATGCCCTGCGCAGGACTTAATGTCAACCCATAGATCAGTCCTCTCAGATGGCAATGAACTGAGCAACAAAGAGAAAAACCTATTAGCTTCTGACAGATCGCTGTGCGGAGTTCCAATGTGCCAGCATTTGGTGTATATCTTGTATAACCTTCCCGTATAGCATTAATTCCAGCCATAGGAACGAAAGTGGAAGAATCTAATATCAGTCGGTCTTATAAATATCAGATGATTAAGGCACCTGAAAAATTTTACCTCTGCTATGACAGAAGGTGTATCAAAATCAAGTTCTCCAGCTGCTAACATTATAACAGGTACACCAGCTTTTAAAAGAGCAGTCGCCTGGTCAAGTATAGCCAATGTTTTACAAGGCTTCACAGCATCCACCCTTGGACTGAGAGTGAGGTCAACATCCTTTTGTCCTGGACCACCTTATGCTTGCACCACTGCAGTTATTCTAGGCAACTGTTTTTTCTTAGTATTACCTACAGATCTGGCAAGTGACAAGGATCATCAGCAGTGAAACATAACAACCCCCGACTAAAATAAGGCGAGACAAAAGTTTTCGAGAGTCAGTACACTGCTTAAACAGCAATAGAGAACCTCCATCACGGACAAACCGCAACAAAATGCATAACATACATTATCACATCAACAACAATTGAATGCTGGTCATGCAACTTCTGTTTGAACAAACAGCATAAATTACAAACTGCCCTTTCTTTTCCTACAAATTCCCTATTCCCCCTTTCTCCCCTCTTTCATAGTAGGATCACAGTGATCAACCCAAGGCCATGGATAAGCAATAACTCACATGATATCACCAATTTCCATCTACACCCCAACCCCACCCCCCCCCCCCCCCCCCGCCACGACTTAACTGCCATTGCATCCGATATCTAGCAAACTAATATGGGAATGAACTGACACATCTGCCACTGCAACTTCAAAATACAAAAGCCACATCAGGACATCGATACCCACTAAAAAACTTCAACTTTTTAAGTAGTCAACGGATTCCCATTCTCACAGAAGGAGATCCAGCACTATCCAAATCGCACAACACGAACACCAAACCAACTTCGAGACAGAACAGAAGCAGGGTGGGTTTCCTCGCAAACCCAGAAACGGAACTTGAAATTTCCCAGCGAAAACTATAAGTACAAAAATGAACTTGACGCACCCGAGGGGAGAAACCGGGAGGGAAGGAAACAAACTCGGGAGGCACTGCTCGAACTCTGAGCGTGACAAAATCCTCGCTGACTTCGGATGAGCGTGTGAGACTGTGAAAAGCAAGTGTCATGGAGCACCAGCACTGTTGAAAAGCAATGCCAAGTCACCCTCCTGGGAAGCCGGAGCTGGCTTCTGATTCTCGACCGTTAGAAAGTGCGTCTCAAAAGTTTAAAATTCACGGGGCAGAAAGAGAACATCTTATAATTAAAGTAATAATTCGGGGGAGCTAAGAATCATCACAATGAAATGTGCTAATCACTGCTTCGGCCCCTACCGGTTGGTCGAGTCCCGAGTTCGATTCCCTGTCTATCGGGATATCTTGATTGCTTTGCATAGGATGGGTTTGAATTTAGATATATCGCCGGTCTTGGACTCCAATGGCAACCAGGTGTTGCCATGTGTTTGATTTGTATTACCGTCATTTATATGATTTGAATGTATTTCTTTTTGGTCCCGCATAAATTATGAAACAAAAAGAGACCTCAAAATGTTTTTGTTAGAAATCAAAGTAAGATAGAGGCTCCATTTATTTCACGAAAAATAAAAATTTTGGATAATATTTTCCTAAATATCTTCGTTTACATTGCTTGAAATAATTAATTACTGAAAAATATTTTTAGTGTCGATAATAATTTCTATTTAAGAAATTTTGTGTATAATAAAAAAATGTCATACATTTATTTTTGTGGGTGATATGAACGATTACTTTTAAGAAAATATTTTTCAAATTATTTATTTTTCACGAAACAAACGAAGTGGAAAATCACTTTGCCTGTGATAACGGTATAAATAGATAAAAAGGCTGGGATTGGACACGATGCATGACACTATTTTCTTCTTTCTTTTTTTGGATTTTGCATTGAAAAATCCATTTTTGTAAGTATCAACAGGTGAATAAAACTTCGGTAATTTAAGTAAATGGTCGTGGCGGTAGAATGCTACGCTAGCCCCTCCGAGGAGTAGTCGGGCTTCACCGCTGGTTTGAGCGCAAGCTCGCCGGCCGTGCGGATACCTCGGTCATAAAAAAAAAAAAACAGGTGAATAAAACTTCAATAGTAAAATGCCACACTTATGAATGATAAATTTGAAATAACAATGTACATTGACATTTCCTTTTGGAATGAAATGCGATTATACACACATCTTAAATCTTCATCTAATCATTCCTCTTATCTTCACTAATTATGATTAAGAAAACAAGGGAGGGAGACTGACAACGATTAAATTACGACAACATAGTCTATTTGATCGAATGATCATGACAGGAATACAACAGCGGCAGCTAATTCTGGTAAGGTGTCCCGAATGCTGCAGCAACCCTGTGATCATCAAACCGGGACAGCGGGTCTCAGCGCGACAAGTGCTTCCTTAATCCTCGCGAAAGCGTCTTGTAGAGTCGCGAGGGAAGCGGCATAAGAGATGCGGGTGCAAGTGTCATCCCCAAATGCACCCCCTGGGACCAACGCAACCTATACAAAATAGTGTTGAGAAAATTTCCCGAAAGTTAATCAGAAGCGGCACCCGGATGTTACATCTCAGCATTTCAGATGTAAACATTTTGCAGAGGGGCGACATAGGAATTCAGTACAAACACATCTGCAAGAGTTTTTCTTCTTTTTTTTTGGAAACTAGAGGAAGATAAACAAGCACTTGAATGATGCATACCTGGGCCCGGTCAAGCAGGTATCGGCAAAGTGACTCCGAGCTGTCGATTTCTCCGAAGCCTTCAATTTTAGCTCCATAGTAACAGCTGAAGTCGATGAAAAGATAGAAGGCTCCCTGCATATAAAAGCAAGTGGGATATCAGATTGCAATGAAAAGTGATGAGAAACAGCAAAACAGAGAAGGCCAGACAAAGACCGAATAAGAATGATTAGTTAGTATGCCAGGTCACTCTCTGATTTAGTACCTGAGGTTCTGAAATCTTCACACCCTCCAGTTCCCCAAAGTTTTTAACCAAGAAATCTCGCCGTTCCCTAAAAGCTTTTACCATAGTCGCCACAGTTTCGCCTCCAGCATATCCCATTGACAAAGCGGCAAGTCCGGCCTTTTGAGATATGCTACTGGCACCTGAAGTGAACTGCAAGAACGCAAAACATATTCAGCCATCCACCCTATGCTGATAGATAGTGTCAGACACAAACCTCGGGGAGCTGAATCAGAAACAATCACTTCAAAAGGTTGTGTTACACAAATTGGCCACCACCTTAACAACTTGCTTCATCCAATGTTTAAGTCTACTTCAACTTACTGGGTGTAAGAAACCAATGGTCTCTCTCTGTGATATAAAGTTCTTCATTGACACAAAATTTCCTCTCTACCAAGTTTAATTCTAATCAACTCCTAAGCAACCTCCCTTGACAGCTTCATCACTTACAGTGATGAAAAATTAGATTTTTGATACTGCACTATACCTGGCTCTGAATCTTTGCACAAGCTGAAATGAAGTGCTTCGGACCAGCGATATAACCAAGCCTCCAGCCAGTCATTGCGAAGGCCTATAGATGTTCCAACATTTTAAAATTAGATACTTTATAAGGGCATGGAGTAGAATATATTCTAGTATAGAAGCAAAAACTAGATGAAAAAAATAAAAGTTATTATGAGATTGAAATTTAGGAGGCGAATAGTTCTCGAGAAGGAAAGGCTTCCAATTACCTTAGAAAACCCGTTCACGGTGAATGTCCTCTCCCACATTCCTGGCAAAGATGCAAAACTTGTATGCGTAGCTGGGGCATACATAATGTGTTCATATATTTCATCGGACAGTACCTGAAAAGTTTGCATGAAATTTTTCCATAATCTGTCAACTCAATCGAACAAAAGTAAGGAGCAGGAAGGAAATCTTAGTCTCCTTCTAATACCAGAAGCCTGGGATGCTTTGCGACGATCTTAGCTATCTCTTCAAGCAATTTTTTGGGGTACACGGACCCTGTTGGATTTGACGGAGAACAAAGAATGAGAAGCCTGGATTTCTCAGTAAGCGAGTCTTCAAGAAGCTTAGGGTCCATCAAGAAATCGTCAGAGATACTTGTTGGAACAATAACAGGTGTGGCATCAGCAAGCCTTGCTATTTCAGGGTAACTCACCCAAAAGGGAGCTGGAATTATAACCTGGGACAAGAATTCTAATACATAAATACGCAAGGGAAAAACACAAAACCATAATTAGAAGAACAGCACTAAACGTTCCTCCAAGAAACATTATGCGAGGAAATTTTATGCAAGTTGAAAGTACAGGTGACTTAAATTAAGGAAAAGAAAAAATAGCGATCCAAAGATGAAACAAATGGCTAGAATGATCAACATCATTTAAGGGGCGAGACTAATGAAACCAATACATTGGCCAAGACAAGAGCGATGGGAACTTCATAAGGGAAACTTATTGTGGCAAGACTAAAAGTGATAGGCAAAATTTGAAAGCAAAAAGCTGAGCGTTGCAGAAGGATTAGTGTAACAGAATGCATGTACATTGGATCAGAATTGAATGACTAGCTGCCTAGACTGGATGACTGAAAAGAACGATTTTGAAGCCTGAGCGATACAAGATGTGTATCTGTAAGATGGCTACATCTAGATTGGGGAAATTCTCTTGCTCTAACTTCATTAGAGAAATTAATAAGATTGATCCTTTCATATTCACCATATTCAACTTTTGAACTTCATGGTTTACACACCTTTTTCTTGTAATTAGCATATACCCGTTGCTAATATCCCTTTTCATTACCTTTTATTGCAATTTCAAAATGAAACTACATATGAATTCATCACTTGCTGCACCACAGCAAACAAGACTATGCCTAGGCCACAATTTAACATTCTTTTGGTTTATATTAATAAATAAATACCCAACAGTATGTCAGACTTTTCATAGAACTGCAGAGATGTTGGAAGTAAAGTAGGCCAAATCACTTGCCAAAAGCATGCAGTAGTCTTCCATGCCCGGCCATTCACGACATGCTCCATTATAGGTCAATCAAATTAAGTGTCTACAACAGGATGAATAGGTGACAGGAGCAAGACCTAAGACAAAGAAATTATAATTCTGATAAAAAGGGTGTGGAATTATTTCTTCAGCCAGATTCATAACAAGCTACCGAGACTATATGACCAAGATGTCATCACCCATCAACTTCACAGATGTAAAGTTATGTCACCTATCAGAAGACATTGCATCAAACAAGAAGTGGCTTAAAGCTGCTTTCAACTGCTAATTTACTCTAAAAGTTCAAATATTATCATAGATTCCAACAGTAGGCAAAATTGCCTCACTCCAGCATTAATGACTCGTGGAATTGGAATTAAAAGAAGGAAATAACTGAACATGTATCAAAATCAAAAAAAATTCAAACAAGAAGTGGCTTAAAGCTGCTTTCAACTGCTCATTTACTCCAAAAGTTCAAATGTTATCATATATTCCAACAATAGGCAAAATTGCCTCACTCCACCATTGATGACTTGTGGAATTGGAATTACAAAAAGGAAATAACTTAACATGTATCATAACCAAAAACATGTCACAAGCATGATATTCTTAAGCAATGGGCAGACCTCATCTCCCGGAGAACAGACAGCCAAAACTGCCTGATGAATGCTCTGTTTGGCACCATTACTAACAACAATCTGATCTGGTGTGTATGAGATCCCATTCTCCTCTAAAAACAGATATAGAAAGCATGAATAAGCAAAGCAATAACCGGTAATTTTCATAACTAAATGTCCTGCACAGGACTTAAATGTCAATATATTGATCAATCCTTTTAGATGGTAACGGAGTGAGTAACAGAGAGAAAAACCTTTTAGCTTGTGACAGATTGCTGTGCGGAGTTCCAATGTGCCTGTATTTGGTGTATATCTTGTATAACCTTCCCGAATAGCATTAATTCCAGCCTGCGGAACAGAAGTGAAAGAAGCTAATAATAATTCATTTGATCGTATAGATCAGATAGTTAAGGGACCCGAAAAATTTTACCTCAGCTATGACAGAAGGTGTATCAAAATCAGGTTCTCCAGCTGCTAACGCAATAACAGGCACACCAGCTCTTAAAAGAGCAGTCGCCTGGTCCGTTATAGCAACTGTTTTCGAAGGCTTCACAGAATTCACCCTTGGACTCAGAGTGGGGTCAACGTCCATTGGTCCTGGACCAGCTTGTGCTTTCGCCACTGCGGTTATTCTGGGCAACTGTAATTCCTTACTATTATCTACAGATCTGGCAAGTAACAGGGATTGTCAGCGGTGAAATCCAACAACCCATGACTAAACTACAGCTAGACGAAGGTTTTCAATAGTCAATGCACTGCTTAAATAGCAATAATAGAGAACCTTCGTCTTGTGCAAACCGCGACAAAATGCATATCATACATTATCATGTTGACACCAGTCAAGTGCTGGTCATACAACTTTTGGTTAAACAAACATTATAGATTATCATCTGCTCTTTCTTTTCTTACAAATTCCCTTTTCATCTGGTCATGGTGATCAACCATGGATAAGCGATAACTAACATGATATCACCAATTTCCATCTCTCCCGCCACGATTTAATTGTCATTGCGGCCAATACCTGGCCAAACTAATATGCGAATGACTTAAAACTCATCCGCCACTGCAATTTGAAAATTCAAAGCCACATCTGGACATCTCTGCTGGGCACTATGCAATACAATTCCCATTAAAAAAAACAATTGAATTTCTTAAGCAATCAACGCACATTCTCATATTCCCAGGAGGAGATCCAGAACCAACCCACAATCACACAACACAAGCTGACTGCGTTTCCACACATACCCAGAATCAAAACTCGAATTCCCAGCGAAAACAACAACAAAGGAACGAACTCGACGTACCTGAGAGAGAAACTGGAAGGGAAGGAAACAAGCTTGGAGGCGCCGCCCCAACTCGAATGGCTAAACCCAAGACGTTGCTGCTTGGGATGAGCGCGAAACTGTGAAATGCCAACGCCAGAGGGAGCACCAGCACTAGCAGCCATGGGAGGAGGTTGGTGGTGGGTTCAGCTCGAGCTCGCTAGTGCAGTTGGTGGGTTCGTCAGCAAACGGGAAGGTAAAGCGCCACCCTTTATTGCCTTCGCCCATAAAGAATATGCAGGAGGGGGGGTTGGTGGGAAACTTGAGGCAAGAGGGTTTGTTGAGAAGCACCCTTCAAAACTCCAAACTCCGTTTGTCTTTTTTCCTTTTTTTCTGGGACAGTCTTCCAAATCGTGTCGAACACTTCCCTTCCAGCGGTCGACGACTACGCTGACCGTGCAGATGAGATCGGCTCGTGGATCCCGTCATTGGGATCTACGGTTCGGATAGATGTGCACACCGGCCGCCACGTCATCATGCTGGCCAATAAAAACCTAATGAATGACTCTCGTTAGATCCGATAAGATTCATTTGAAACCCGTATAATCTAGGAGTTAATTCACATTCAATGGTGCTTGGACAGGATATTTCTTGTCACAAGCTTGTTCCATTGCCCGTGTGGTATAAATACCAAGATGGGTCTAATTTAATTCTGAAAAAATGTTTACTTTTAAGGGGTGCACCCTTCGGCATTTCATTGACATACGACGTAATTGATGTAAGACTCCGGGCGAGATGGCCGTGAGTGGGCAGCAAGCTAGAGAATGAGAGTTGATTCGGAGGCCAACCCTTTTTCGTCGATTTTGGCCAAAACGGCATTTTAGGAACGGTCTAGATTAACTTTAACTATCTACTTCTTTTACATCCTGCGGCCGACGCATTTTTGTCGTTCTTTAAAACCCAAAAACTCTCGATACTTTTCCATAAGGCTCGAACATTGACCCGGGAGTTCAAGTATGCCATTCCATAATTTTCCGAAACTTTTAGTTAATATTTTGAACTTTACCCGAGAAACACTTTTTTTGGCTTTCCTTTAGTCCAGTATTTTTCCAGAGAGAGAGAGATGTGAGAATGCTGTAACCTGACCTTGCTGAGTGTTGCTACACGGTAACGACCGGCTCATTAGAGCAGAAGATGATGTTGGGTAGGTGAGATTGACCGGTTCGCTTACGTTTTCTAAGTTGGTGACCGAGAGCTTTTGAACTTTAACATGGGACTTTCTGCTAACAACTGCTTCGCCAACTTGGGAATTGTCTGAACGCCAGATTGCTGCAGAAGCGTCTCGCATTCAACCGTGACTAATTTAAGCTACAGATAGATTGAAAGATCAATTTTTTGTTAGAAAACCCGGGTTTCTAACTTTCCAACCAACCATTTTGACCACATTTTTTCCATACACCAGATCGAATTAGTTCTTCGCTCATTGCTTACGCCACATCAGATTCAATCCGACCTCCGGAACGCACGTCGGGTCGTCCAAAACAGATGCATGAGGGACCGCTCTTCTTTTTAAACTCAGACCCGAAAGAACGACCATCGATAAATAAAATCAATGTGGAAGAACATGGTCCAAAGGAAAACTCATCGTCTTTCCTCCATTCAAATGAAATCTTAAAAAAGCCTACGCATAAGGCAGGAGCAATCCTCGCTTGAGCAAGCCCTCTAATGCTACTTTTGCAGTGATGTGTCTTCTTGAAATCCTCATAAAATGCCTTCACCGCGAATGTTGCTTGAGTCTAGTTTCAGTCTAGTCGCACATTCATACGGGAAAAAGACATTTTCATGATCATTCATTCGCAAGCTTTACACATTATATGTTGTCATCAACAATCCTCGCTCTGGAAAATATCGAAAAGTTTGTCCATGACAAAAGATAAATGAGCTCAAACAATATCACAGATGCACTTGCTGATCCCATGCCAGTAATATCCAACCAAAATGTCCCTCGACTCAGCCTTGGATAATTCCTTGAAGCTTCAGCATCATCAATATAGACGGTTTATGACGTGGGGAAATCAAACCATTCCCTCAAAGTTGGAGTCAGCATCTGAATGCAGGGAGTTAACTTTCTATTCCAATGCAAGACACCCTTTACTTTTCGCCTTTCCACCACGCCTATCCATTCAAAAATCCTCTTTTTAAGTTCTTTCAATAGCCATCGATCTGCTTTGCTAATCCCAAAAAGATTTTCTTTCTCCTCCTTTCCCTGAAACCAAAATATTGAACACATATGTAACACAGAAGAACAGTAGAAGAATATAGATTAAAGGCCATCAAAGATAGAACAAGAACTCGAAACCCTATCAGTTAAGGGATGAAACAACCAAACACCCACGACATTGCATTGGTGCACGTGCATTTGGCAAGTTGCAGAAGCACTTGAAACATAGAAAATTAGTCATTTTAAGTAGCTGCTAGAGGTCACACACCAACTCACTTTTACCAGTCCTTTTTGCAACCTTTAAAGCCAAAATTAAGCCATTCTAGGATGACCATAAAGTTTTTCAAAATTGGGTACCGGAAGAATCAACTTCCACTTTCCTAGAACATGACAAGCAATTGCAGAACAGGTTCTAATAACTGAGTTCGTGAAATAACTCCTGAAGAAAGCCTTAGGATTTGAGAGGATTTAGAAAAATAAATACAACAGCAGGGCATATGAAATGCAGTCTCAGTAGAGGGCAAGGTAAGAATTAAGCAGTAGCAAAAACTAAGGAGGGGAAGGACAAAAATGTAAGTCTGACAACGTGCAAGGAGATCTCACTCATAGAATGCAAGCGAGACAAGATTAAAAGGAGAAGTGCATCCCATGTCTTACGCGAACATATCACAACGGTAGGCTCATAATCAAGCTTGAGAGAAACTTCTGTCAGATGAGACTTCTATAGCTGAATCCACCAAAATGCAAATCTGTCAAGCACCCAATGTACATTTCGACCAAAAAAAATGCACCCAATGTACATTTCGACAAAAAAAAAATGCACCCGATGTACATAATATGTGTGTAGCCTAGGCAAGGATGGTTCAGCGGATCAATAGGTATTAAATAAAGGATTGAGTTAGAAATTAGTGTATCTGACTTCGCATGGCGCTGATAGAGGACGAGACAAGAAAAAACAATAGGTAAGAAAGACTCGCAAGATGCTCTTATAAAAGAATGTTATTTCACGACCCATAACAAGACCACAAACCACACAAAAGGACCTTTTGAGTTTATGGACATCACTTTCTAGGGAATGTATTCACACAGCATAATAGCACAAAACAATCCATGGAAGCGATCCACCACAATTAGTAGGAAAAGAATTTGGCAGTTGTTCTCATCACAAAATTCAAGGCGAAGATAGACATGGGCTTGCACCTCCAGACAAATAAGGAGAACTTCACAATGTGTCAACATTAGTGTGCTCTAAAGCACCTTCATAATATGAAACAGTGAGACTAGATTGACAATAAATGACCGAACTCTTGTTTTTGTAAAGAGGTTATACTAGTTGTAAATTTGTCAAAATGGTGGGATCATTTCAAAGAAATTGTTCACACTGAAACTCTGAAGCAACAGCTGGTGTAGAAAACGGATGTCCAGGGACTGTTCAATTAGCAGCAAAAACTCAGTTCCTCTGACAGAGATACAAAGCTAAGCTAGAGCTAAAGAAATCTGGAGATACATTCAACAATTACCCGGAGAAATGCTCACAAATGCAATTCCAAGAAACTTATGGACAACATTTAAGAGTATAAATTTGGGTCAGCTACACCACCACCTAGATGCCCTACTCAAAATCTATGGAGTTTGGATTTTCTGTAAAAGCATCACTCCTTTTACCAATCTCTGACCAAGTGAAGGAAAGAATTGAAAGGTTTGCTGTGCAACTAAAAGGACTAAAAGATTACAAGAACAAAAAAAGGGAGAATAATTAAAACAGCCTCTGCAGGCTTCATTTCTTGATTTTCTAACTTAATGCATTGGTAACCAACATTAAGTTTCTCTCGCAAGACAAAGCTGTTCAAGACTATTGTCATCTATGATTGAAGAATGACAAAAGCCTCTCATTTACCCACTCTACAGCTATAACAACAACAAACCAAGCCTTATCCCATTACGCGTGGTCAGCCATATGAACCCTAACAAACCAAGCCTTATTGCTTGTCCAAGCTCTCCATCACGTAACCGGAATTCACGTGTAGTTTATTATGGTCAAACAAGCTTGTGGAGCCCTATGCATTTATAACCTAGGTCACATAAGGTCACTCTTTTGCCCAGACTTCATAGTAATATCAATATGTAGTCTACAACATAAAGAGTATATGGAGCAACTAATAACTCATTTACCTATTTTATACACCCTGACCAATTCCTTAAGCAATTCAACATTGGGGAGAAGTAAGGGTATGCATCAGTCACAGTCCAACCCGAGAACCAAACCAAACTAACCAGTTCCGGGTGGTTCCCACGGCAATTGATTCGGTTCCCAGTTCAAAAAATTAGGAACCAATTCCTGGGGAGGAACCATATCGACCGACAGAAACTATCCAAAATATATATAATTTTTCACATTTTTTTATCGCAGACACCTTAAAAGAAAATTGAAGACAAAGTATTTATAGCAAAAGCCAAAAAAAGAAAAAGAAACTGAATCGGACCCTGGTCCAATTCCAAGGTGGATAGGGTCTGTTCCCGATTCCACAAACTAAAATCCGACCCTATCCAGTCCGGTTCCCAATTTCAAGATGGGAACTGACCCACCATGGAACCAATTACCCCAAGAAGAAGCACAACATGGAGACACGACAAGGGACCCAATCTATATTTAAGTCAGATTGGACAACATGGAATCATACATAGGGGAGAAGCACAAAATAGAGACATGTGGGACTCCATCTATATTCAAGTCAGCAAGGACATCATGAAATCATATTCTAACCGATGATGTGAGAATGTACTCCAAAACATATCGCAGTTCTACCAAGGGATTAAAGATGTTGAAACAAAACATCCATTCTATTGTTCCATATATATGGCAATCATATCTACATTATCATCAACATAGACCCCATATAGATGATACACTATGGTAATCCACTCTTTTCTTTTCTCAGGAAAAAAGGTAAGCATATTCAGATATCATTTACTGAATCAATGACATGAGTAAGCTAAATGTCGTATGACAGTAAAGGAGAAAGTACCATCAAATCCTGGTACACGAAGAATCAAAATCATCCGGAGCCACTCGTGCAATCCAATTACTCAAAGTCTTCTTGATATCCGAATGATTAACATACGCCAGCTCGTACATACTACACAGATTCACCACGAGAGACTCATTCAAAGCAACAGTAGGAACCCGTTCAAGTGCATTCTCCAACACCTTGATCGAATCCGATAAGTCCCTCAAATACATTAAACAAAGCGCCTTATTGTTGATCGCCACCACATCCGAATCATCTCTTTCGATACACTCCTCATACTCCCTCACAGCCGACACATAATCCTTCCCCACCAAATAGACCAAGGCTTTATTTCTATTCACAAGATTCTTCAACTCAACCTCACTCAATGACCCACGATCCTTCCCTGCGCTTGCCATCCCCTCGATCTGCTTAAATGAGCTCTTCGCGCCCTCCAAATCCCCGATCTGCATCTGAATATACCCCAACCTCGACACCAGAACTGGGTCCTCCGAATAACCCCTCCTCAACATATCCCTGATCAAATCCAAGCACACACTGAACTCCTTATTACTCAAATGATGACCCACAATGCTATTCATCACCGAAACCTCCCTCCTCCTCCAAGCCCTCACCGACTCGTCCTCCTCGGACAAACCCTTGATTCTTCTCTCCTCCAATTTCCCCCTAACGAAATCCAAGAGCCCATAGAAGCGATCCAAGCCCTCCTGGCGACTGCCCAGCTTGATCGGGATCACGCAGTTCAGCCACCGGAGGCAAAAGGGCACCATCGAGCCGGACCGGCCCGGGTAGACTTCCGGGTAGGACTCGTACCTGTACTCGGGGGACTCGAGATCCTGGAGGGAGTCGAGCTCGGCGGCGGCGTCAGCAAAGCGGCGGAGCTTGGCGAGGGCGAGGGCGCTGTAGGAGAGGTAGGCGAGGTGGTCGTGGGGGTGGCGGAGGAGGGAGAGCGACCGGGCGCGGGCGACCCGGTCGAGGACGGACCTCCACGAGCCGCGGCTGGCGAGGTCCTCGAGGGACGAGAGCTCGTAGGCGAGGTCGTCGAGGGACGAGAACGAGGAGGACGGGTTGGTCAGCGGATCGCCGACCGGCGGCGGCGGCTGCCGCGGCGGAGCTTCTTCTTCCATGGCTTTCTTCGGCCTCCCTCTCCCACGCACTTCTACAACGCACGGGAGAAGAAAAGTGGGGGAGGGAAAACGGGTCGGGTCTCCGGTGGACCGGCTATTTCGGATTCGGTTCGCCTTAATTCGGGTCGGTCGGGTCATCCGGCCTTCGAAACTCTAAATTGCCCCCCGTTTTTTTTTTTTTTTTTTTTTTTTTGGGGTCGACATAAATAGCCCTTCTCTTTCCGCCACGGCGCCCGTCTCTCGCATCTCTCTCTCTCGCCGCCGCGCCTCCCCTCCCATTCAGCCCGCCGTCGTGCACCGCCGCCGCGCGGCCGGCGAGACCCGTCGCCGCGACGGCGCCACCCGCCGCCATCTCTCCCTCTCTCATGTATAGTGTGTCACGGGCAAGCGCATCTCCACGAGCGTGACGATAGCGAAGCACGACGTTCTCGCTGGTGTCTTCTGCTTGTTTCGGCCTCCACGAGCTCCGGCGACGACGGTCCGCGCCCCCCCAGGCCATCCATAAGCTTGGACGCGGCGACGGCGGCGGACTCACTCTCTCACAGGTTTTAGTTCAGTGAGGGTTTTTCTTCTTTTTTAGCTTCTGTTCATTATTTAATAAATGTGATAGCTAACAAATTTCTCGTGCTTTTTGTGGATGCTGAGCAGACTGAATCGTGCCGAAGGATTTGTTTCGGTGATTATTCAGGGTATAGATCTTAAACTAGAGTTTGTTTTAGTGTATTCTAGATGTTATGAACTGAAAGAATGGTGGATGGATGGGCTGTGAAATTAGTTTGATTGAATTTAGTTGCGTGAATGGGAATTTCTGACTTTGATCGATACTTTGATGTTGATGACTGGTTGTGCGTGGGCTGAGCTGAGATATTGTTCTGGCTTTCAATTTTAGTTACTTTGATTTGTCGTTGTTGTTACATTGTTTCTGTTCCGAATTGTTGTTCTTACCGGTATTTGTTAAGATGTCTTCAACCCGTGATTCTCATTCTTGAGCCCCTCAAAACGAGAGCAGGCAAACTCCTACGCCAACTTCTGCTGGCGGAGTGTCTCGTCCCCCCTAACCACCTGTTCCTACTTCAAAGCCTAGTGGAAGTAAGGCACTTAAGCAGAATCTGTCTGGTGTTAGGTTCAATGTCACTGTGGCCCAGCTCATATAGTTTAAAGATGTCATAAATTTAAAATTTACACTATTTTGGAGTTAATGTCATACAATGTTCATAATTAATAAATTCTATGTGGTTATCCAAGACTTTTGTATTGTTTGTGTAATTTTTAGGATCTTACTATCCACTACTCGATCCTAAGTAGGATGTGACATGTTTATCTCAAACATTTTTTTTGTTGACATCAAAAACCCCAAATCATGCCCACTATTACAACCCTAAACTTTTTCTTGTGACATAAGAAACCCCAAACTTGTACTTATGTTACACATTTACCCTTTGTCAAAGTTTCGTTAGATAATTTTCAGCCAAAACAACGTCATTTTAATTTCACTTGAACCACGTGGGAGCCATGTCAATACCGTTTGCTTTCTTGCATCCATGTAGGCAGACTTTTAACGGTTTCCATAGACAGAAACTTGACAGAGGGTAAATTGATCAAACAGATACAAGTTTGGGATTTTTTGTGTCACATCCACTATTACAATCCTTAACTTTTCTTGTGACATAAGAAACCCCAAACTTGTACCTATGACATATTTACCTTTTGTTAAGGTTACGTTAGATGATTTTTCAATCAAAACAATGTCGTTTTAATTTCACTAGAACCACGTGGGCGCCATGTGAACACTGTTTGCTTTCTGGCGTCCATGTAGGCAAACTTTTAACGGTTTCCATAGACAAAAACTTGACGGGAGGGTAAATGTGTCACACCGACATAAGTTTGGGATTTTTGGTGTCACATATAAAAGTTCAGGGTAAATATGTCATAATAGGCATAGCTTACAGTTTTTGGTGGCTTTTAGTTTTGTTTTAATGTTGACATGTATGTAACTGTGCAAAACTGAGTAAAAACTTCACAATTGGCCTTGGTTTGTTAAATTTATAGAATCTTGTGATCCTCGATATGTAATGTTATCTCAAAATACTGCGCCTATTGGAATAATTAAGATAAAGTTAACATCAAAGCAATGCTTTAGTAATAGTTATTATCAGGTGTGCATATTGTCTATTTCAAATATATCCTGCACTTGCATCCAAATTTTAGACACCCATTCCCTCAGACGTCTTGTTCGTGATCTGAAAACTTGGACAAGTCATGGTACTATGATAGGTACCCATGTTTGGCACCCATATCAGAGAAAAACGGTTCTTGCACATGGATTTGATGTGTGGTTGTATCTTTTCATTTTTGTGGTTGTGCTTTGTAACAAAAATGTAGTGTTTTAGTGATTGCTAGTGTGCAATTTCGCAAGCAGTCTGATTTGGACGGTTAATAATGATATGATAATTCTTATGGACTGCACACAAAGGTATATTTTGCCATTAATATTTATTTGTTGTTATCGCCAAACAACAGAATGGATAGAATACAACTATGTACTGCCTTATATCTTGTGATGGACGTAATGAGGTAGGGGTATAAGAGATTGCTCAGATTCCTGTCCTATCATAAAAGCTTCTGAAATGCAGCTGATGTGACGGTCTCTCAATATCCACTGGTCAAGATAGAACGTTCTCTTGCACATAACTTTATTTCCCATTGATCTAATTCTTACTGTCTAAGGATTGTTTCTATGAAATAATCGGAGGATTGCCTATTACATTCTTGACTAGATTTTATTTTCTCTTTTATTTAAATATCACACATCACATTGTCCATTCTTCTTGCAATCCCATTATTCTTACTATTCCAAATACCATTCTTTTCGGCTCTCTCAAATTTGCTTGAGAAGATGGGAGATCAAGCGGAAGAAAAAGTAGGCACACCACATGCAAAGCAACAAGCTCTTCAATGTCAAGAGTGCGAAAAGAACCCATCAAAATACAAGTGTCCTGCATGTTCTTTCCGCTCGTGTAGCCTTCCATGTGTAAATGCTCATAAACACCGTACTGGCTGCAGTGGCAAGAGGAATCAGACTCAGTTTGTCCCTCTCTCTCAATTTAATGACAACATTCTCCTCTCTGGTATACTCTCTCTCTCCACTGCACATGCATGCATATCAAAATTCTAGCCTTTTCGCTGTCTTGAGTATGATTGTTCAGGCATAAATTTCTGTTGGTAATTGCCCTGCTTTTTCTGAATGGTTTATTTTCCTTTGAAATCTAGCTTAAGCCAAAGCTCACTTCTGTTTTCATGTTTACTTTTTAAGAAATCTTTCATTTATTCTTGAGCTTTATATATTCATAATTCTTTGAAATTTATGATGGACATAGACTATAATTTGCTCGAAGAAGTGAAGAGGGTGACTGAATCTGCTCACAGAACGAGAACTAAGTTAAGTGTGCATCCTTATTTTAAGTTGCCGTTTCCTCTCCAAAACCTCCGGCGTGCAGCTGCTAGTAGGAGAACAAAACTCTTGTTCCTTCCAAGCGGACTTGCAAAAAGGGGCAGAAATCAGTCTCGATATGAGCAAAGGTGTGACATCAGAATCTTGACCTTAGAGTGGACTATATATACTGTGCTGTTGATTTTGTAAGATGACATACTAAGTCCTGCACATTAGGTGTAGATGATTCTTGTGGTAGGCTTTATGCCTTCTCTTCCTCTTCCTGATTTTAGTTACTTCATTTTTTTGGACGGGGTCATTCTCTTGGCTGGGTATACGACATTAGATCAGCCGGGTCTTTCTGAATGCGTTTAATATTTATCTTTAAACTATGATTTTGCTCTAGGGGTTTAGTGATAACACAGTGTTTACTCTATCTGTGATGATGTGATCTCCTTCCCATCTTTTTTCTCCTTAAGTCAATAATCAAGCCATCTGATGATAAAAGAGGTATTATTGAAGGGTAAGATCAGCTCATCTATCTCTATAATGTCTCTGAATCTTCGTTAAATGGGTTTATATCTGGATAACAGTTGCAGTTCCTTAGAACATTTGGAATAGATCATTTAACTGAGAAAATGCTATTAGGAAGTGATTCCTTCTTGGCTTTACATTCATTGATGAGGAACATTTTTGTAAACAAGCTTGGTTGAACTTATCTAACCTGCTAATTTAGGTGTTAATCTCATTTGCAAGTTATTTCCTTGCTGTGGGATTAGGAAGTGCAGGACTTGTCAGGTGTTGACTTTTTGGTCATGCTTTGGATATACAGATTTAAGGTGTCCGTAAATGTCAGCTTTTTTCTAGAAATGATTTTCATTGAATTTTGTAAGCAGTTTTTCCGTCTACTTGACCTTGGCATTCCCATGCTTTTGGTTAGTACTTTCCGCCTTTGTCAGCCCTCTTTTTTAAAGTTGTTTTTTCATATGGAGATTTCTAGTTGGAATGTGATTTTGGAATTATTTTTGAGTTTCTCATCAGTGAACTGTGTTTTTCTATTGTTTCAGGAAGAAATTTATTTCGTGGACAATTGAATGGCGCTTTCACTCGACAGATGTGGTTCTTTGTGACCATGGGTAAGTCGTGTGTAGTTTAATCTTGATGAAAGCTGATATGCAGTACCTATGTTCACCTTTAATGATGAGAATTAATTTGTGCAACTGTCCATTCCAAAAAGCAATGATATCATGTTCAGTGGTTGAGGATGGTTTTTGTTGCAGAATACATGAGGACATGACCCTTTGTACCGTCATTGAGAAACATCTGAAACCCGGTCCATGGAACCATCAGCTAAAGCAATTTTGTGATGAACAGCTGGACAATCTCAGATTTTTTATTCGTAAATATCCAAAGGTAATCTTCCCTTCTTCCAGCATGCTCATGAAGTTTAGTCTTTCCTTTTGCTTGTTCATGCTATGAATATTTCTCTTTAATGGAGGGGGTGCCTGAGATTAATTTGGATGTCAATCTTTGGAGTTGACCATCTATCTTTACATGCTTCATATCAGACTACTCAGCAATTAAATGTTCAGCCTAATGAGTTCATTTCTACATTTTGCCAATCCAGGGTCCCAAATCACCTTTCAAGGAGCTGGACATAAGGACCCCTCTTAGGCAACTATTGGCAAATATTGTCATCTTAGAATATCCCGTAATACACATCTTCCTTCCATCACACAGTTGTGATTTTGAAGTTTTTAAAGACGGGAGAGCCATCACTCCCAAATCAGATTTGCAGTTCTCTGTCGGAAGTGATAACTCGAATGTGGATGGTGTCCGCTTCAGGGAGGAGATTATTGAAGATAATGGCTGTTTGGAATCGCGGGTGTGTGACCTAATGCAGCAGTGGAACTCAAGTCGAGAATCTCAATTTTCCCATCAAAATACAAAATCATCAAGTGGGGCCTTGGCAGGACATGTATCTGGACTAAGCGAACCACTTCCCTCCAATATTGGGGATTCAGGGATTATTGAGGACATGGAAGTTGACTTTGATCAGGGACTTCTAGATGCCTATTCAAATCTCATTGCACAAATGAATCCCGATGATTTTCTTCAATTAGATGATGAGTTTGCCAGAAAAGGTCTTGAAGAAAGAACAGGCTTGCCTGGAGGGTGCAACTTAGGATCGGTGGAGGATGAATTAGAGGAAGGCGAGATTTTGGAATGATAAGCCACTCTCACGGCTTTTACCGCTTGTTACGTTGTATATATTACGGATTTTTGTAATATGACGGGACCTGGAGATGCCTGAGATGGCGAATTTTGAGGAGTACTTTAGATGCAGAATGGTCACTACAGCAAAATCTCCCCTTTTCTCCTCTTCAGCATATTTTGCAGGAAGATTGAACAAGCTTTAGAATTTAAGAGGTGCACAACAACGGAGCGAGGCATTTTGTAGCTGAGTTTTGGGTTTGGTTTGGAATCAGAGTGGGCAAGTGGAGTTTGATTTCGTATCTAGTTCATATGTGTGCTTGGTTTTTGTAGTTTGAACCCCGATTCTCGTCGATCCTTCGGATCACAGTCTTCATGTTATCTAAACATTACAGTTGTAGAAGCAATGCAAAAATTAATGTCTTCGTTTTCCTTGAGAGACTCGTGAAATGCACATTCGTGAAACAATCAATGCCTGAACTGTATTTTTTTCTTTTTGGATCCTAGACATGCCTTGTGTAAGTCTTTATTTTCACCTGTATAAATGACATGGATACATTTGAACTTGAGGTTCTTGTATGTTACCCTCTATAACTAACTTAATTGTTGACATGATTTTCTAATCTGCTTAATTAAAGAAGAAATTTAGTGGAGGCCAAGGCTGTTTAATTGATAAAATTTGATTTCTCATATGAGTTGAGTTCCCGATGATAGTTTTTTTGTTTGGGTAAGTTAAGTATTGTATAAACTTTTCAAATCCATGCTTACAAGGATGGTAGCCGAACACAAAAACCATGCACATATAGCGACACATTTATGTGTCCCAATAGGTGCAAAGGTGTTACGGCTATACAAGATATAAGAGTAGTACAAGAAGGCTTAAACATCAGCCAACTAACTCTATAAGTTACAAACAAGGACACAAAAGCAAGTTACGCGAATATGGACGATGAAATGCACCAATTAGTTTGGATCTTCCCGTTGCAACGAGTGTCTTGAATAGGTTGCATGGATAGCCCTTTGTCCCAAACAACCTTTACAAGGTGATTGCGCATGACTGGTAAGAACATAAGTTGGTTCCTAAAAAGGATATGATTCCGTTCGGACCAAATAATATGACATAAGGTGCCAAGGGAGAACCGAGCAATCCGATGATGGAAGTTGTCACCACCAATGTACTTGCTTGCCCATTGTAGATTATCTATCCATGGTTTCTTCCGCTAGGAAAGATTGCAAGAGTTTGCCCAAAACAATGCAAGGGAACCTGTACATTAGCATCCAAAAAACAAATGATTTATAGAATCCGGTCTACATTTACAAAATGCACAAAGTCCTTCCAGGATTCTATTATAGCTGAGTAAGACAACTTGAGTTGGGAGTCTATTTTTCAAGATGAGCCATAGTAAAAAGGCATACCTTGGTGCAATGCTACGATCCCAAATAAAGGAGCTCCAGAACACTTTTGGCCTCTTGATTCTGATCAACTCTCAAGCCGATGCTGTGGAGAATGTACCAGAAGAATGGCCTTGCCAAACAAACATATCAAAACTATCAACAATCGTGGGGAGTGGATCTGTCCATGAATTGAAAATTTCCATGAAAGAGGATTCATCCCAAGTAGTGCAGAGAAAATCATGGACATATGCATTTCTTGGAATGCTAGAGGAATAGATTTCTCTATTAGAGAAAAAGTCAGAGAGAGGGCTCTTATGGTGCCAATTATCAAACCAAAACGATACAGATGAGTCATCACCTATGCGCCAACGAAATTGCATCCGAAATTGCATACGGATATCCAGAATTTTCTTCCAAGCCCATGAGCAAACAGTGGGTTTTGGTACCATCCAGAAGTTTTTGTTCTTAAGAAAGGTAGAATGAATCCACTTACACCATAGAGACTCCTTGTCTATGAATAGAATCCATATATGCTTTAGCATCGCTGCTCAGTTGTAATCAAGTAGCCTATGAATGCCCAGCCCACCTTCCTCTTTGGGCAAACATACTTCACTCCAAGGGACTTTAGCCCCCCCAATACCCAGTTCAAATCCTTTGCACAGAAATTGTCGAAGAATCAATTCTATTCTAGATAGCACAGATTAAGGGATAGTGAAGACATTAGTCCAATACACTTGGATAGCATGAAGGACAGACCTGATCAATTGCAATCGGCTAGTGAAGGAAAGAAATTGATGGGACCAAGAGCGTGCCCTAGCCGTTATAGAGTTAACTAACGAATTACAGTCCACTTTAGACATTCGCGATGCAAAGATGGGTACACTGAGGTAACGGAAAGGGAGCATGCCTTCAATAAATCCCAGGGTTAACCAAATCTGTTCCTTTGTAACTGCCGCCCCACCAGAAAAATAAACTTCACTTTTGTTAGGATTTGGGTAGAGGTCCAACCATTTGGAGAAGAGCTGAATACCTTCTTTAAAGAGATTGGCAGTGGTGGTCTTTCCTTCCATAAAAAGAACATCATCGGCAAAAAACATGTGAGTTAAGCGAGTGAACTTACATCGCTAGAAAAATTTAAAACCCGGGAGCCGAGCTTGAGAATTAAGGATTCCAGAGAATATTTCCATAACAAGAGTGAAGAGATATGGAGACAATGGGTCTCCTTGACGAATACCTCTTCCACTCATAAAGAAGCCATGTAATTCTCCATTGATTGCTACCGAGAATTTAGAAGTAGTTACACACTCCATAATGAGTCTTGTGGTCATCGTAGGGAATCCGAAAACTTCCAGAACCATTTTCAAGAAATTCCAGTCTACAATGTCATATGCCTTCTGGAAATCAACTTTGATGGCACACTTCGGTAGATAGGGGTCATGGTGGAAACCTGCAAATAATTCCTGAGCGAGGAGTATATTATCTCCTATTCTCCTACCCTTTACAAAAGCATTATGTGGAGAACTTATAATTGACGGCAACACAACAACAATTCGGTTAGCCAGAATTTTGGCTATACACTTGTAAATTGTATTATAGCAAGCAATCGGCCTGAAGTCATTCCTTCCCGTGGCATTAGATACCTTGGGGACAAGTGTAATGATAGTGGAATTGATCTCCTTTAGCATGCAGCCCGTTCGGAAGAAATCCTTAATAGCCAAGATAACAGATGAACCAACGACTTGCCAAGATAATATAAAGAAATCAACATTATACCCATCTGGCCACGGGGCCTTACCCTTGGCAAGGGAGAAGAGAGTGTTGCGTATTTCTGTATCTGAGACATCCCTGGATAATAGGTTAATCTACTCATTACTGAGAGTGCGAGCCACCATAGGCTGGATATCAGTACAGGAAGGCCGATTATCAGAAACTCTTGTGCGTAGAAGATTCTGAAAATGCGAAATGATATGGTTGTGGACTAAACTCGGGTCTGTAATGAGGACACCATTAGAATCAGAGACCGAGAGGATGCGATTGCTATGTTGTCTCTTGTTGACGAAATGATGAAAGTATTTGGTATTCAAGTCCCCATCATTCAGCCATCTAATTCTCGATTTTTGTTTGAAAAAGGCTTCCTCCTGGAGACGTAACTTTGAGAAGATCAAAAGCTGCTCCTTCTCTAGGTTCGCCAGTTCCACATTAGTAGGATCTAAAGCTAGGGAGTCTTGGGTGGCAAAAAGGATCACTCTTGCTTGAGCTGTGCGAGCCGAAATGTCAGAGAAAGAATCTCTGTTCAATTGCTTGAGTCGCCCTTTTAGCATTCTGAGTTTTTGGCACAGACGGAACATCATAGTTCCAGTGATAGGTGATTCCCATACTTGCTCAACAATGTTCAGAAATGCCTGATGAGATAGCCAAAAGTTGAAGAATTTGAATGGCTTTCTAGACAAAACTGCAGGTTCAATTTTGATTATCATCGAGGAGTGATCAGAAACTCCCGAAGCCAAGAAGTTAGCCTCTGAGTAAGAGAAGGAGCTAGACCATTGAGCATTAATCAGCACCCTATCGATCTTCCTTTGCTTGCAATTTACTCCCACTGAAGTTGACCATGAAAAACGATGACCAGTATATCTCAAGTTATCAAGACTAGCTTGGTCTAAGCATATGCCAAGTTTATCAAATGTCGGTAACCAAGCGTTAGAACTACCCATTCTGTCAGAGTTGTACCGAATAGCATTAAAGTCCCCGGCAACCAGCCAAGGTTCATTTTCAAACAGACGACTTGAATGCATAAGATCTGCCCAAAGTGCACGGCGAGACACAAAGGTATGTTCTTCATAAACAATCGAAAAGAGACAAGTCTTATTGAGAGCTAGCAACCGGACCCGTCCATAGATAACTTGCGTGGATCTAGAAAGGACTTGGAGGTCTATCCTTGAGGTTTCCAACCAATCCATATTCTACCACGAGGCGATAAGTCATAATTGGTTGTCCACTCCCAACCCGGCAAAAGTCCGACAGAGAGCATATAAAAAAGAGTCAGATTAATCTTTGTCTCAAGGATGCCAAGACAAGAGATATTATGAGCTTTAACAAGGGCTCTTATTTCCGCCTGCTTAAGGAGTTTGCTCAGACCCCTGATATTCCAAACACCAAAAAACATTAGACATGGGTCGATAAGAGTTACCTCCTTTTAGTGCCAACCCATTTTTTTTGTTTACAGCTGGCCGCCTTAGCAGTTGAGGGACTGCTCTCTTGACTTGGTCCCCTAGTCGTATCAGGCACAGACGAGTCTCTGTTGCCAAGATCAGCATCATCAATAAGTTCCCGATGATAGTTCATCTCAAGTAAATTTTGTTTTTTACTAGGGGCACGAGCACGGAGACCGGACTACCGGAAAACTATGAAATGTTTACAAATCCCGTGAACCAGTAAAGTCATGGCCCTTTTAACTCATACAAGCAATCTTGAATAAAACTTCTTCCCACAAGCATTCAATTCTAAACGAGGGTATTCATGCTCGTCATAGTGTCCTTTACATGGAAGTTCTCCGGCCCTTTCAACTCATCAACTCCACGCCCCAAAAAAGTTATTGCATAAATCATTTGAACAAATATCATCTCAATCATTAATTATGTTGATTCTATCGGTGGTCTTCGTAATCAACGATTGAAATGAACGTTACCTTCACGGTTTATATATTTTCTACATGATTGAAATTAACGTTGGTCTTCACATGTTTTGCTAGGCAATTTCGGTCTCATGCAAGCGGACTTGACTAAGACTTGTAATGAAGGAAGAAGACCGGCGGAAGCACAAAGGCAAATTAAATTGAGAACTGGGAGGTGGACACACACGGTCACTGTAATTTGTGTTTTATGATAAAAAGAAAATTTGCATGGACCAACAACCTTGAATTCTAAGAAATTTTTATGCACCGGTTTCAGCAATTTCGTTTTGGGCGACGCTATTTCCACGTCTTTTTTGCTAAAACACACCTTTTCATTTACATAAACGGATCAAATTACCTTTTAATCACAAGATTTGATTTAAGATTTGTAGTTTATATTATCCACCGTCTCTTTCAATAAAATTAATTCATCATTGCTCTCATTCACACATCGTTTCCATGCTAACTGCTAAGCTTTTAGAAATAAATTTGTCGACTTATCTACATGTCCATTTGAATCAGTAAAATAAAGTATATATTTCATCCAAGTAAAATTATATCTCAATTTCGAAAAAAAAGGAAGCTTTTTTTCCACATGAAAAATTATCAAAAAAGTCATAAATCTATTGCACCTATGTTAATTCAGTTCTAAACCTTTTAATTGTTCTAATTCAATGATAAATTTTTTGACGATTTGCTAATGTAGTCCATTTCACCAGTTTTGGCAAAAAATTGCTGACGTAGACACTCGCCAGTTCTCTTACGTGGTACTACCAGCACCAACGTAAACAATTTTTTAATATTTTTTTGAATTTTTTTTCTTTTTATTTCATTGTTTTTTTACAACTTTGGGCCGCCGAGGGCCAACAACCCCTTGCTTATGCCCTCACTAGCCATGGGCAAAAGCCTCCGCACCCTCGCCCAGATCTAGGTGAGGGTTGCGACGTCATCGCTGGCCACAGGAAAGGGGTCTAAGCCCTTGCTGGCCAATAAGCAAGGGTTGCGGTCCTCTCTTGTATATGGCCAAGGGTCAGTAGGCAACCTTGCTGGCCCACAGTTCGGAATGAAAAAAAGAAAAAAAAGAAAAAACACAAAAATTCAGAATTTTAAAAAAATCCTGTGTAATTGGTGAGATTTAAATAAGCGACATTCCATTTATTTACTTACTAAAAGTTTGTCAATTATTTAATACAGACATGACCTAGGTTGGGAAGGACAAAAAAAAAAAAAGTACATGCGGCAACCGTAAAGATGTCGACTAAGGGTGCATTTGGCAACCATTATATTCCCGGAAATAATTTTTGTTCAAAAATGATTTTATTTGATTTTGTGCCCCGAAAATAATTTCTAAGTATTTAAAGGTGTTTGGTAGCTGTCCAAAATTTCTATTCTTGAAATAGAAAAAGAACAGAAATGCATTTGGTATATGCATAAAATTTCTTTTTATTAATAATATTTTAAATTTTTTAATATTTCTTTCTCTTTTTTTCTTTTTTTTCTTTTTTTTTTCTTCTTATTCTCCTTCCTTGGCCATGGCCAAGTCGCCGGAGCCGGCAAGGGCTGCCCTCGCCGGCCCTGGCCTGTGGGCAGTCACCAGTGGCCGGTGGCCAATGATCGGCCACAGGCTAGGAAGAAGAAGAAGAAGAAAAATTCTTTCCATTTCTGATTATTGTTTTCATTGCTTCTTAATTCTGTTCTAAAACTGGTTCTGGAAATAAATTTTTGCAAATTTGTGTACGAGAACAAAAATTTACCAAACGAATTTTTATTTCAAAATTGATTCTAGGAATAAAAGAAAAGAAATAATTATTGTTCGGCCGATTGTCAAATACGCCCTAAGCCCAATTTCTTGTATTGCAAAACGAAACATTATGGAAATTTCATAGATAGAAAAATCAACCAACCTAGAAGCACGACAAAATTGACAAACCTAGATCGTCGTGCTTCATTTCTGCAATACAAGAAAATCGTACGAGTTTCGATCGCATGTAAATTAAGGAGAAATTGCATACCCTATATCCGAATAATTTTCGTTCATTGAATGGTCAAATGCCTAGCCCCATGAAGATTGGAAGTCATCGCGCATCGTATCATGCGTCACCGTCGAGTGTGAACGTGGTTTCTCTTCCTATATTAACCAATCATGCCGTTATAGAGCAGCATATATAGTCAAACATGTCATAATCTCTTCGAAATTGGTCATCACCCGAGTCGTATTGACCGTTCGATCTGTCCAAGTAAAACCGGCCTCAATTTCCCTCCATCCATCTTACAAACTTATTCTTTAGGGTAAATTCTATAAAATTCCCCCGAAGTGGTACACTTATGATAAATTTTATCTCAAATTAAATTTCTAACAATCAAAAATCTCAAATTGATACACCTGTGACAAATTTACTATTCATTAGTTTCGTTAAATTTTACCGTCAAATTAGTAAGTTGAATGACACGTAACAGTTGATAGATATACCGATTTAAGGTTTTATTAGTTAACATTAATCTAATTTCGTGGAAACAAACGGAAGGTAAATTTTTCACAAATGTACCAGTTTGGAATTTTTGGTGGTCAAAAGATTAATTTTGGATAAATTTGTTACAATTGTATCCGTTTATGGGTTTTTGTGATAGCAACCCCAAACTGGCGAGCAGTGAACCAAACGTTTGCCACACCGATACTTGTACCAAATGTTTATCGGTCAAGTGCTCACCCTAACCCTATGAATAGAGAGTTCTCTGTTAGGGTATTTTGCTGCTTTATAGGCAATTAGTGTTCAAGATATGTGTCAAATTTGAGTACCTAAATTATTAGAGAAATCTATTCTTAAGGTTTGGGTGGGCACCTTACCGACAAACGTTTAGTACACGTGGCAATTTGGTAAATGTTTGGTTCACAGCTCACTAGTTTAGGGTTAATACTACAAAAAATTCTAAACCTATACACATTTGATAAATTTATCTCAAACTAAGTTTTTGACAATCAAAAACTTCAAACTAAAACACCTGTAACAAATTTATCATAAACTAATTTTTTGACCACAAAAAATTTCAAATTGGTACACTTATAATAAATTTACCCTTTGTAAAATTGGATTAATACCATGAAAAATGACAAATTGATAACTTATTAAAACCCTAAATTAGTACACTCGTTAACTGCTACGTGTTATCCAACTAAGAAATTTGACTTATGGAAACTAACAGAGGGTAAACTTATCAGAGATATCTTAATTTGAGGTTTTTAATGGTCAAAAAATTAGTTTGATATAAATTTATCATAAATATACTAGTTTGCGATTTTTCATGATTTTAACTCTTAACGAAATTTCATACGTTGACTCGAATTCGACGTTTTACTCTCTCTTTTTTCATTTCTTTTCTCGTCTTCTCCTTTTCGTGGAAAGTACAAGAGTTGACTGAACAAAAAAAAAAGGCAAATGAGCTCGATCGGGGCCAATATGCTAAATGCACTCTTCCTTTACAAAAAACAAAGCCTACATTCGAAATTCGCGACAATGTCTGATTTTGCACGCCTCCTGCTTTTGGTCGTTTGCCAAGTCGTATGTAAAGTTAATGTTCTTCCCTAGAGAACATCAAGCTATTTGATTTCTCAAGGTAATCGAAGTTAACATGCAGTTTAATCGGTTTGACATAAATATCTTGGATTAATCGTCACACAAGCATGGCTCCGGTCCAATCTCCAGAGCAGAACTCCGCGTTGCATCCTAGTACACTACGACTATTCGACCAAAGAAAAAGAAATGTACGACTAAAAGAACATAGCATGTAGTAATATGATTTGACGAACATGTTTCTCTTTAGACATTATAAATACCCACGAAACCGCGGCAGACTCTAATAGCAACAGCAACTTCTTCTTCGTCTTCTTCCTCTTCATTGTTGGGGTCGAGGACCGCCGCACAAATACCATCTGTTCGATTGATTTTCGATACGTTGTGGGTTGTGTGCGGTTTGATTACCGTGAGCGTGAAAGATGAGTCGACTAATCACATTGTTGCTATGTGTTTTTGCGGCGATGGCATCGGCAGAGGCAAGAGTCCGTCATTACAGGTGGGACGTGAAGTACGAGTTCAAGTCGCCAGACTGCTATAGGAAGTTAGCCATAACCATCAACGGAAAGACCCCGGGCCCGACCATTCTGGCGCAACAGGGAGACACCGTCGTCGTGGAAGTGACCAATGGGTTGGCGACGGAGAATCTCGCTATCCATTGGCACGGAATCCGACAGGTATATAGCGATGACATTGAAACTATGTTACGACAGTCTCGTTCAAGTGTTTGATGACGATTGTAATAAGAAGTTTGTGAGATGATGATTTTGGGTGGGATTGAAATTGCAGATTGGAAGTCCGTGGAGCGATGGAACAGAGGGTGTGACTCAGTGCCCCGTTTTGCCTGGAGAAACTTTTACCTATCGTTTTGTTGTTGATCGGGTGAGTCACTATATACAGTGCAAAGATTATCTTTCACCTATGTTCATGTTAGCTCTTCTTGATCGAAAGATCATGTGAGTCTTACGTGGACCACACCTCATCCAGTAATTCATGGGAATTGGTCTCTTATGTGCCGGTGCAGCCCAATACTTTTGTCACTCAAAATTACCAAACGACACTAGTTCATACATAAGATCCGCGAGAGATTATCATGGGAAGTTTTAGATGACATTATACTTTTACCCTGCGTAGCCCGGAACATACTTGTACCACGCACATTACGGGATGCAAAGAGAGGCCGGACTATACGGTTCGATCCGGGTTTCGTTGCTGGACGGCGTGGCCGAGCCCTTCGCTTATGACTACGACAGGAGCATCATCCTGAACGACTGGTACCACAAGAGCACTCATGAACAAGCTGTGGGTCTATCCTCCATTCCCTTCGGTTGGATTGGGGAGCCTCAGGTAATCAACTTAATTTGATTTCCTCTGATAGAATAATTAAATATTAAATTATACATTCATCTAATAGCTTAAGCTGTTATAACAGTTGCAAATAATCTCACAAAAATCTCACATGATATTAGAACAGAAGGTCCTAAGTTTAAGTCTTTTCAGAGCCTAAATTGTCTTCTCAGTTAAATATGTTCACATTTTATACTATGCAAAAAGACCAGACTAAACGTGATGGAAAATAATATAATAATTAAATATTAAACCACACATTTATATAATAGCTTAAGCTTTCAATATAGTTGGTTGTAGCCCTACAAAATCTCATATCCTCTATCACGAAAAACTTAAACACCATTTTCACTCATTGGCCCTCTTTTTTTAACTCTTTTTTTGTCGTTTGAATTGTAGTCGCTACTAATTCAAGGGAAGGGAAAGTTCGATTGCTCCAAATTGGCCCCACCAAGCCCTGATCCAATGGCTTGTAACATGACCAATCTTGAATGTTCGCCATACGTATTGACGGTCATCCCAGGTAAAACATACCGTCTCAGGATTTCGAGTGTGACCGCTCTATCTGCTCTCAGCTTTCAAATTGAGGTATACTTTTGCCACCTACAAATTATCTCTCTGGTTTTATTTATATTTTTCATCGCCTCCCGTAGTGATTTCAAATTTGAAAAATCTTCACTGTTAGCATTTCAATTTGGATGACACACGAGAGAACGTAGCATACAAGAATATTTACAGTGACCTCATACGCATGTTGGTTTCATTCTGCTTAATAAGTTAAAATTTTTAATTGGAATATTTGAAATTTTCATTAGTCTAAAGGTCGTTGAACGGTAACGAAATGTTAAATTGACAATTTGGCATATGATGTCTTATTCTATTTTTTAATCGATACGTCAAGTTGGAAAAGTCGGAAACGGCAATCTCAATGTAGGTAAATCATTAAATGAGTTTCCACTTGCTGAGCATATAAGAATATCCACGGGTACCAAAAAAAGTCAAAAACAACGTTCTGTGTACTTTACGTACCTACAAATTTTTTGTGATATTATTAAATTTTCTTTTTATATGCGATTAAAATTAACAAGCTGCTTGGATACAACATTGCAAGACTTGTGCGTTGGAATTTAGCACTTGGATCATATGACGAATTTAACTTTATTTTGCAGGGTCACAACATGACTATAGTTGAAGCGGACGGGCACTATGTAGAGCCGATTGTGGCCCAAAATCTGTTCATCTACTCAGGCGAGACATACTCCGTCTTGATCAAAATCGACCAAGAACTGTCAAGAAATTACTGGATCACGACCAATATTGTGGGCCGGAACACCACGGCCATGACCCCTCCTGGTCTGGCCATCCTCAATTACTACCCAAACCACCCTAAGCGGGTCCCACCCACAGATCCACCCGCTGGCCCAATCTGGAACGACATTGCGGCGCAATTGGCACAGGCCCAGGCGATCAAAGCCCGCCAAAGATACGTCCACACTCCGCCTCCAAAATCAGACCGAGTGATTGTGTTTCTCAACACACAGAACACGATCGACGGTTATTTCCGTTGGTCGGTGAACAACGTGTCATTTAGGCTCCCCCACACACCGTACCTAATCGCCCTCAAGGAGAATCTCCACCGCGTGTTCGATCAACGCCCGCTACCCGATCGGTTATACGACTTCGCGAACTATGACATCTACCAAAATGTGAGCAACACCAATGCCACCTCTAGCGACGCGATTTATAGACTCCAGTTCAACTCCACAGTGGACATCATATTGCAAAATGCAAACACTATGACCCCAAACAACAGCGAGACGCACCCGTGGCACCTCCACGGCCACGATTTCTGGGTCCTTGGGTATGGGACGGGCAAATTCGACGTCGACAACGACCCGAAAAAGTACAATTTGGAGAACCCGATCATGAAAAACACGGTGGCAGTCCAACCTTACGGGTGGACGGCCCTGAGATTCGTGGCCGATAACCCGGGCGTTTGGGCGTTCCATTGCCACATAGAGTCTCATTTCTATATGGGCATGGGCGTGGTGTTTGAAGAAGGTGTCGAGAAGGTGGGCAAGTTGCCCTCGGAGATCATGGGATGTGGTGAAGTAAAGGCCCTCAAGAGACCATAAGTGAATCATTCATCCCTTATCTATGCACTTTGAAGGGTCCGTTTGTTATATGAAAAATTAAAATATCTCCAAAATCGATAGGATATGTACAAGTTGTAATGTAGATACTAGCAACCTTAGACTTTGCTCGGCACGAAAGATTGGTGATGCAGGACAAGATTTTCAAGACCCACTCCAATAAACTTGTTTTGTATATTAATTTCATTTTTTTTCCAAATATTCTTTGAATTTATGCAGGTTTTTCGGAGGATATTTCAGTAGATTTGTTTATTGCTGTACGTGTGCTTCAATTGTACCTCTTCAAGTCGTTTGCCTCTTGGATACATAAGACGTGAACAGTAATTGCATTCCGATTTGTGATCCATATTAATTTGAATTTGGATTTTGCTAATAAAGACTTTTCTGTCTTGATTCTAGTTCCCATATCTGTCGTTTTTCTCTTCTTTGACCGAATTCTGATCCCCTTTTCCAGTTTCTTGCTTTCGAATTTTCCATCTCAAAATCAGGTGCATCCAGGTTTATTATGTATTTACTTGTAATTATATTTATGGCTTTGCCAGTGAAAATTTGAAATAAAAATATATATAAGTTTCAGAAAATTATAAAAAAAAATTATATATGTTTTATTTTAATGTTGCGATATTTTGAAATATTATTTGTAGTCAAAGTAGGGATCCTGCAAGATTTACAAAGTTTCAAAAATAAACGTTATTCCGAAAAGGAGCTTTATCAATTATATTGACAGATAACACTAATGATACATAATATTCTATGAATACTAACGAGTGCTAACGCTACACCTATGGAAGAGTTCGTTAAGTCTTGTAATCTGCTCGCCTGGTATTACTCTTTGTAGAATATTCACTCCTCTTACTTTTGCATGATGGAAGTCTTTGCCTCCATTCAATTAAAGTAAATGATTCAAAACTTCATCAATGACAGCACTGTCATGCACACTAAATGCCCCTCTTTCGTGGCCTCTAAGTGGCCATGAGTCCTTGAATGCAAACTAATCCTTTACACTATCACTCCTTATAATGCTCCTGGGTTTTAACATAGACATGCATGAAATCCCCACAAGTCAAATCTAGCTTCTGTCTATATGTCATGCCTATGACAAATTGTCTCCTGTCAGGCTCTATAATAGCAAAGGAGAAATGAGCAACATATACATCCCACAAGGAGTGAGCACTGGTGGCATGTGAAAATAGATTTACCTCACAATAGGCCTAGTTAAGTGTAACGGCCTTGGTTAACAGTAAAACTATAATATGAAGAGCGCTCTAGTCATAGTACTACCAAAATCAATGACCTCATCACAGAAAGTGCTTTTATGATTCCAATTAATTATAACTTAAGACAAAATCATAAGGTTTCAATAACAGATATGGTCAGAAGGGATAATACCTTCAAATGAGTTAGTCTAGTAAGAGTACATGGTCACAGTACGAAGTCTTGTAAGGAGGTTACAAGAGTGAACTTATCATGTATTTATTATCTCAATTGGAAAATAATATGAAAAGACCTGGAATTTGTCGTCATGTTAGTAAATTTCTCTTTTTGTTCTTTCTTTAAATGAAATATTTGTGAACTGACCTGTTTGTCTATACTTATCGATCTCTTGTAATTTCCATCAATGGCTTTCTCTCTAAATTTATAAATAAAAATATAATTTGAGTTTCAGAAAATTATGATTCAATATATGGTCATTAATGGAATATTTTCGATGGTTTTTAGTATCTCAGATGAAATAGAAGTCAAATTATGGTTTAGCAAGATTTAGAAAAAGTCAAAAGTTAAAGAAATAGAAGTTACTCCATTTTCGGAGTTTTTCCATTTGACTTGACAGATAGGATTAATGCTACATAAATGAATAAATAGTACTAATGCAACACCTATGGAAGAGTTCATAAACAATTGTAATCTCCGTACCTAGTATTACACTTTGTAAAACATTCACCCCTCTTTCTTTTGCAAGGTGAAAGCCTTTTAACTCCGGCACGAGGATATTAGAAGTATCAAAAGTTTCATACGACATTTACTTTAGTGCCAAAAGTTTTCGCTAAATAATTTAAATGCCAAATCAAAGAAAAAATGATCACTTTAGTGCCTCTGGTGACAAATTTCGATAAAAAATATTATGTGGCTTTTTTAATTAAATGTCAATGCCTAAATGGTTTTTTCATTAAAAAAAAATATCCATGTGGACGATGAGGTGGCCTTTAATCACAAAACGATGCTGCACTAAAGCAATTTACTCTCTCTCTCTCTTACTCTCTCTCTCTCTCTCTCTCTCTCTCTCTCTCTCTCTCTCTCTCTCTCTCTCTCTCTCTCTCTCTCCCTCTCAAGCCTTGTTTGACAATTTTGAAGCAAAGATGTCGTGGTTTTAAGGGTAGCCTTGTTAGGTTGGAAAGATATTATGGTTTGAAGCAAAACATCAAGCGCTGGTGATCGGCACCAGCGAAGAAGGATCGAGCGAGTGTGAGGCACTTCGAACATGGATTAGAAAAACAGGGTCGAAGAGAGGCACGGCCTGTGAGATTTGGAAGCAAATAACGTCATCAATCGACGGTGGCGACAACATCTGGAAAACGATGGAAAAGGATCACCGATGACTGAAATTCAAAAATCCTCGAGAGAGAATTCCTTCATGAGATCTGTGTGTATGCTCTGTTGTGCTATGTTTTGGCTGCAATGAGCCCGAGGTGACCGGCAATAGAGAACGGCGATTGAAGATGGTGGACGGCGGATTGAAGGTGATCAAGATTAAAAATGGTGTTTGGATCTTCCTTCCTTGTTCGACAATTTTGAGGTTTTCCTTCGACATTTGGAATCCACTTTTGCCGTCATTGCTTTTGAGAATTAGGGTTTATATTTAAGGAATCTGCGAAAATGCTTGATTGTCCAATTTAGAGTTTATATTTGGGACAAAACAAGTAGGCAATGTTGTTTAGGGTTATATATGTTGATTGGGTATGATGGCAAGCCACGTCCGTTAGAGAAATTAATAAAATATTGCTAGGTGGATTTTTGGCAATCCAAATCAGAATTGACACTTAAGTGATCACTTTTTTAAAAGTAGCATCTAAGTAATCCGATGGAAATTTTTGGCATCAAAGTGAATGCCGTACGAAACTTTTGATACTTTTTGTGTCCTTATGCCTTTAACTACAGTCAATTACAGTGACTGATTCAAAGTCCATAAAAGACAATATTGTTATGCACACTAAATGCCCCTCTTTCCTCTAAGTGTCCATTCCTTCATGAAGGGAATTAAATGCTTAACACCATCATTCCTTATAAATAATCCTTGGTTTTAACACCCACATTCACGAAATCCCCACGAGTCAAAGCCTGCATCTATTTATCTCTCTCTTTCTCAATTGTTCTTAACTTTGATCTTCTTTGACCATGGACATAAAAAAGATCGAGAACGCAACAAAGCGTCAAGTGACGTTCTCGAAACGTCGAAGTAGTCTCATAAAAAAGATCAACGAGACTGCAATCTGTTGCGACATAGATGTTGCATTTGTTGCCTTTTCACCCTCGGGTCGCCTCAGCAAGTTCTGCAGCCGAAACAGGTTCTATTTGATTCAAAGTATAAGAATAGAGTGGTGATTTGTTCAGCCAATAAGATATTATCTAACTTGCAATTCGTTTATTCTTTATTTTAAAAATCTGATTTTTTTTACGTTGTATGGGTTTTAGGATTGAAGATGTGCTTCAACGATATCTTACTTTGCCCCCAGAGGAAAAACATCAGTATGATGCTCTCATTTACTTAATATCATTTTTTTCACCATTTTGAATTGATAGAAGCTCCTTTTTAATAAAAAGATCTTCCTTTTGTTCTTGATGCATGGGATTTGCAACACAAGATCCAACAGCCACATAGACCATGTTGAGGTACATTTCTCTAGATTAATAGTAAATTTTTATTTATGTATAGTTGGCTGGCTAGGGCCTGTGGATCGACTTATTACCAAAAATGAATTACAAATGAGTTAAAAATGAGTGATGCAGGAAAAGGTGACGAAGCTAAGGCGTCTTAGCCATATCAAGGGTAATGAGAACAAGTTGCATTACCTAAACAATAAGTCTCTCTCTCCCTTACCTTACATTTTTTTTACATTTTTTATTTCTGTAGAATTCATTTCTTAATCGCATTGTCCTTTCATGTGAACTGATGCGGCCTTTATTCATATGAAACCTCACTACTTCAAGATTAAAAGTAAGTTTTTATTCACCAAATCACGTCTTTTATCAATTTCAAATCTAATTTGATAAAGTGCCTCGAGTCATAAATTGCAATAGAAAAGTTTGATTTGTGATTTGTCTCGCAGCACATGGAGTTACAAGTTAAGAAGTCAAAAATTGAATTAGAAATATCAGAGGCAGAATTGAGGTAATAGAACTTCACATATAATGATTGATTTAACTTTACTTTGATCGTTACAGAACATCGAAAACCTCGAATCTAGTTTTCTTTCGTTTCTAATGGTAAACCTAATCTTATGTGAAGGAATTATGAGCCAGATCCAACAGAAGATCCTTCACATGTTGAATTAGAATGGTGTGAGAATCATCTGAAGAGAAGCTTGCACCAAGTGATGGATAGAAAAGTAGGTCGTCATGTACATTAAAAAGAAATTTTGAAAATCCTTTTGTTTGTTTCTTATTTAATGTTGCTTCATTCTCATTATTCTTTGTTGAAATGTGCCAGAGGATGTTGCTCAATGATTTGCCATCTTCGTTTCCTGAATCATCAAGGTTTCAGGCAAGTCCTTCATCCTAAACTACTAATATTAGCATGACCAATGTGATAAACATTAAATATAGGTATGTAGTACAATCATTTATGAGTGTTTTTTGTCGCATCTGGATTCAGATGGAAATGAAAAACCAATTTCAGCAGTCATTTCCCGAAGAAAATGATTATGAGAAGAAGTTATACTCTGGAACGAATGACCAAACCAGTAACAACAATTTGGT
Organism: Syzygium aqueum; assembly: GCA_031216185.1. Classification (NCBI taxonomy): domain Eukaryota; kingdom Viridiplantae; phylum Streptophyta; class Magnoliopsida; order Myrtales; family Myrtaceae; genus Syzygium; species Syzygium aqueum. The sequence continues at coordinate 5,324,170 of CM062239.1, forward strand.
GCAACATGATGCATGGGTCAACCCATACAGGTCCAATTTCAATTACAATAATCTTCGTATGCCTGGCATTGCTCGTGTCATTGTTGCAGACTTAATAGATTAGACTTAGTTAAGCTTATAGATGTAATTGAAATGCAGAGACAATAGCTTCGGAAGAGCGCCACAACCACGGGATAATGCTCCCCAAGATGTGCATGTACAAGCAAAGGGAAGTACATCATTTGCTAATGAGAGCATCGTCGACAAACCCACTGATATGTTCTTTTTGGGCTTCCCATCTGCTCAAGAATCATCTTTTGGCGCTCTGACCCCACAAGGCCATGCCCAAGGTCCACAAAGTGATGCTCCATCGTTCAACGTCCAGCTTCAAGGCATGACAGGAGATGCACTCATGCCCTGTGGTATAACAGGCCAGACAGACAATTTAGTTTCGGTAAACGCAAGGAATATCATGTCATATTACATATACTATGTTATTTTCTCAAGTTGATCATTTAATTTGCATTGGAGAGCTGGTTCAGTTGTAGAAAGCTGTCTGAATACACAGCATATATGGTGTCAAATATAGTGGATTCAAGTCGGTACATGAATTCCGACCAAAAAAAAGTGGGTACATGTATACTTGATCGCCGGACTGAGCCCACCTGGCCTGCCCTTTGTTTTGGCCACCGTCTTGTCTGACCGACTAGAAATATCTATGAGGTGAGAGGCATCAACCGTGGGGCTCCATTTTCTGAGCTTGGTCCAGCCTAATCGCTCGGACTATGTTTGTTATAGCTTGCAAATATACTGGTGGACCAAAAAGTTTATGACATCATCTACGATTGTACTTTGTATTATAGATAAATGATATAAGATAATAGGGCTAACTTTACCATCATAGAACATAGCTTAAAGAAACAAAAAGAGACTAACATCCTCTTATCAGCAAAGTGGTGTAACAAGCAATAGACATCATCAAACTACTTAGGTTTCGTCGAAAATGATTTGCAATATAACATTTTCCATGAAAACATTGCGTGGGTATGTTTTTATTTAACTGTAAGTGCATGTTTCCGAATTGTAAACTCTTTTTGTCTGTGCTTAAAATGTATAACTAACATTCTGATTACAGAATAACTCAACCGAGAAAAACTTTGGAATACCGACGTCTCAAGTTCTGGCAGATCTTGACAACTTGTTTTGGCTACATGGTGGTAATTTCAGTGCTGATGATAATTTGGACTACAATGCTTTTTTAAATCCTGAGAGGTATGTTCTCTCACCACATCATGATTCATAATAGCACTCTTCTTATTCTAGAAGAAATAATTCATTATTATTTTGGATGTTCATTTGCAAGACTGATTATGTTGACATTTTTTTTTGTTGGTTTCCTGACCCTCTCATAGCAATATATATCCCTCATTTGTTGGTGGAAACAATGATGGTCATGATGCTGCTTTTTATCATAAGAATCCAACACCTGAAAAGCAAGAAGACTTGTATTTATTGAATAAACCTACTTCTGAGGTATGAAAATATCTACTTTTGCGTGATTTGTTCTAACTTTCTTTATATTGACTAAAGTTTTCTGCATTTCCTTGAACTCGCAGCAGGAGAAGGAAAATATGGCACCGGACAACCTGCTGAGCAATGAAGAAAATCAAGAAGATAGCAGTTGGGGATGGGATGGCTATGCCCTAGCAGAATATTTGAACTCAGACAAGTTTAAAACAATGTTTTGACCCCTTATCTATGATGAACCATCAGATTATCTTGCTTTTTTTTTTTTTTATGTTTAAACATTTTCGTTGCTCGAGTCAAGACTTTGAATGAGATCAAATTTTCTGTATCAGTGATAATGTATTTGATTGTCCTTTAATGTCGTGCTGGACTGATAGGGGTATAGAACTATTACGCCAATGTGTCCCTCCCTCGAATCTAGTTACTACTTCTTTACATGATATTCCACTTTAGAGATGAAACATGGGGTGTACAAAGCTATAAGGAAAATTATCAAAAAAGTCATAAACATTTTACAATTGTGTCAATTTAGTCCATCCGACCACTTTTGGCAGGCCGTGGCTGATGTGAACGCCGGTTGGCGCCGGCCGGCTAACGTGGCATTATTTTAAACTTTTTGTCCTTTCTCTCTCTTTTTTTTCTTTCCTTCTTCCCCTGGCTGGACCGACTAGGCCGGACCGACTAGGGGGAGGCTCACCAGCGAGGTGACCTCTCCAGCCATGGGCGAGCTCAACCTCGCCCGGCCGTGGCGAGGTTAAGCTCGCCGGCCATGGGCAAGGTCTAGCTAGATCTGGGCGAGGCCTCGCCGTTGTTGGGCGACTCGACCTCACCTGGCGACGGCGAGCTCGACCTCGCCCCGGTGAGGTTTCGCCAGATCTAGGTGAGGCCTCGCCGTCACTAGACGAGGTCTAGCTCGCCGTTGCCGGGTGAGGTCGAGCTCGCCTAGCGATGGCGAGGTTGACCTTGCCCATGGCCGGCGAGGTCAGCCTCGCCGTTGAGCCTCCCCTTGCCTAGTCCGGTCAAGGGGAAGAAGGAAAGAAAAAATAAAAATAAAAAAAGAAAGATAAAGGAAAAAATATTAAAATAATACCACGTTAGCCGGCCGGCGTCTACGTCAGCATTGGCTGGCATCTACGTCAGCATCGGCTGGCGTCCACGTCAGCACCAACAAACCATAAGTGGCCGGATGGACTGAATTGATACAATTGCAAAAGGTTTAGGACTAAAATGGCAAAAAAAATAAAAAGTTTAGAACTGAATTGATACAATTGCAAAAGGTTTAGAACTTTTTTTGGTAATTTTCCCCAAATCATAAAACTTTCAAAAAGAGTAATTAAGTCCTACGACTTATTACGAAAGTATAATTGAGTTATAAAACTTTCAAAAGGTGCAATCAAATCCCAAAACTTGTCAAATTGATTCAATCAAGTCATTCCGTTAATTATACTTTTGGAAAGTTTTATGACTCGATTGCACTTTCGTAATAAGTTCTAGAACTTTATTGCCCTTTTCAAAAGTTTTATGACTTTATTGTACTTTTGTGATAAATTTTAAGACTTTCGGTGCATTTATCCCAAAAAAATATCAATCAACCAAAATAACGATTTGTGTGCTCTATATGGTCAATTTAATGGAGAAGTTATCACTTTTAAAAAAATAAAACTGAATATGTTTTACGAATATTTAAGAGCACTAAAGCTATATGAATATTTTATGTTCTTCTTAATTAGACATTAGTCTCTTGCTTCCAATTATGAAATCATTTCAAATCTAAGCTCATACATCAGTTTTCTGGTGAAGCGGACCCTTTTTTTTAGATCTAAACTCTCGGCGTCTATTTGGTGACGTGACATTTCCTTGGGACTAGATCTAGAATGTGGACATATCCATACAAGTTTGAGATACCCCTAAAACTGCCTAATCTTGTGGCATGAGAATGAAATTTGTAGTATGGTCATTGGCAGTGGCATTGGAAACTTGTATAGCAATTGACAAAGTCGTGCTACTTAAGAGCAAACGATTTAACGAGTCGCATGAATAAATTGTAAGGTTTAGGATTTCAACGCCTTCAAAAGGCCAGTACATGGATATCAAGATTTTCACTAGACTAAAAGTTTAGCGTAGGAACTCTACATGCATCAAGGACTTTATGTGTAATATCTCGTGTCCACAATCACAAGTTAGAGCTTGTTGGTGAACGTACATTCAATAGATCTTATTATCGCACAGTTTCATGTAAGCTCGTGAAATGCAAAATCAACGTATGAACTGTAGTTTTTCCATTTGGATACAAGACATAGTTTGTGTAAGTCTTTATTTGCACCTGTATAGATGACAAACACATTTGACCTTGAGAAAATTGATTATATTTTCAGAAAAGAAAGAAAAAAGATACACGACTTCATCTATTTAATTTAGGTTGATACCATGAAAAATCTCAAATTGATATACATGTGACAAATTTACCACAAACTAATTTTTTGACCACAAAAAATCTCAAACGGGTGCACCTGTAACAATTTTACTCTCCATAATTTTTTGTGGGCCGTTTTTTATTTCCTTTCTGCTGTTCTAGCCTTGGACCATGGGCTGAAGCTTAGTTCGTTTGGCCCCAATTTGAGATTCTTGTATGTTACGCTCTATGACTTGTATAATATATTGACATAATCTTCTATTTGCTTAGTTAAAGAAGAGATTCCATGGAGGCCGAGGCTGTTTAAGTGATAAAATTTGATTTTCTTTGTTAAAAAAACCGAGATATCTCCAAAAAGAAGCCGTTTCTCATATGAGCATAGGACAGGATGAGAATCTTTTTGCTATTTTTCATCTTATGCAAAGTAGATTTTTTTTATAACTTAGGGGCACGACCACAAAGACATGGTGAGGTGGTGAGGTTCATGGAATTTCCTGCGAGTCCCATGACCCGGTCAAGTCACAGGCTTCGATCGGTGTATATGGGCCTTATCCAGAATAGTTTTTATGCAGTTTGTGAGATTCAAATAAGTGACTTACAATTCCTGAGCTAGAATATTTTGATGCCCCAATAAACCGCATTGACCCAGGGTACATCCACTTTTTCTTACTCGCCATTGCCGACATAATTCCATTTATTTCCACGTTAAAGGTTTGTTGATTAGCTAATATGCATGTGATGTGAGTGTATAATCTCATAGTGTGAATGATAGTAATGAGGACATAGACCGGTAAATAGAAAGTGTAAAATGGTTAATGTCAACTTGAGATTGATAACTACTGAGGTTGCCTCAGTGGCCATCCTTTTTACTTGAGAAGGAGGAGGTTGGGATTTTGATTCCCCACTTTTCAGGGCGACTGGGGATGGGGATGCTTGAGTGAGGGTACTTTGGCTTGTAAAATAGAAATAGGATAAGATCAAACCTGACAAAAAATAAACTTGGGTTTGACTATAGTAAAAAATAAATGGATAAATAAACCTCTACTTGTGCTGCAAAACTGGATTTACACTTAGAAATTCAGTAAATTGATTTATTAATTAGAAAACGCGTGCACTTTATTCTTACCGAGGCTAGTCGCTCAGATTTTCATGAGTAATCTTTAATAAGGAAAAAGCCACAAAAAAAAACCCTCAAATTATGCCCATTGTAACATAATTACTTTTAACTTTTTTATGCAACATTAAAAACCAAAAACTATGTCTACTAGGACATATGTACTCTAAAATTTTTCTTGTGATATAAAAATCCTCAAATTTCTACCTATGTTACGCATTTACCCTATGTCAAAGTTCTTTGAGATAATTTTTCAGTTAAAATAATATCGTTTTTATTTCTCTTGTGCCCATGTCAACATTATTTACTTTATGGTGTCCATGTAGGAGATTTCTAACGGTTTACATTGACAGAATTTTGACCAAAGGTAAATGTGTCACAATGAACATAATTTAGGGTTTTTGATTATTTTTTCCCTTTTCTTTAATTATTATTTTCTCTTTTACTTCTTTTGGTTACTGCTATAGTGGAGTCACTGGTCCTCGCTCCTGCTTATAATCATGCAACAGTCTCTTTGCGTATCTCGGGACTTCTGGATTAAGAAGGTTTTCAGCAATTTGCTAATTCACTCTAGTTCAAAATCAAGGGGATCACCCTAGAGAAATTATGGGATTTAAATTCACATACATGTTCGACCTATAGGAGTTGCCTCCTTACTGATTCGGTCCTTTCTTTAGCCGTGATCTTCTGATTAAAGTCAATGGAAATGATGTTCACAATGTTGTCTTGACCTGGCTTTGGTCATGGTCTCGTGCATGTGAGTTGCGTGGTTTGCCCACGTAAAAGGTGGGATATGAGCACGCAACGGAGAGAAAGTCCTCAGCAAACCCCGTACAATGTTCACTCGAAGAAATGGTAAATTTCATTACTCTACGAGCTTCAAGAGCGGTCAATCAAATGACTAGTTCATTAGCTCTCTCTCTCTCTCTCTCTCTCTCTCTCTCTCTCTCTCTCTCTCTCTCTCTCTCTCTCTCTCTCTCTCTCATACTTAAAGGCGGTGACCCCATGATCCAATGACGTCAATCATGCTCTCTAAGATGGTTGAATACTCGATACTATTACTCATACTTAAAGGCGGTGACCCCATGATCCAATGACGTCAATCATGCTCTCTAAGATGGTTGAATACTCGATACTATTAGAAAATTCAATCCAAAAGTTTAAACTAACGGATAAAGGAAATCGTATGTATATAAAGAGCACATAAATCCCATTATTAAGCGACATAAGATATTTCTGCACCTTCAAAGAAAAACAAGTTTGGTAATTATTAGTGCGTAAGATTAAGCTCTCTAGTAAGAATCAACTATACAAGTCAAACATAAAAAGAACTAGTCCGCTTTGTCATCTAAATTGAATTTCATGGACATCTTGGAAAACTTCACCGCGTGATCCATAACATATACGTCTTTCTGGGAGAAGATTAGCAAAATCCCTAGTTTTATAATTTTCTATTGGCGTGATCATACTGTAGTGTCGGGAATTTTCAATATTTGAGTATATCTAATTAATTACTCTATAATTATGTAAAAGAAGTGCTAAGAAAGTGAGAGATACAAAAGACGAGAAAATTCCAATCGATGGTGATGAAAATGGGTTGTATAATAAACAGACCACATAAGTTGTGTACCATAGGAAAATCTTATGAGTTTCAAACTAATGCAGATGAAGGCGAAAAACGAACAGCCTATATCCTAATAATTTTCGTTCATTGAATGGTCAAATGCCTAGCGCTAGGACGAAGTAGTAGTCAACTCGAGGCATATCATGCGTCACTATAAAGTGTGAACGTAATTTTTCTCCTATATATATATATATCGGTTCATAATATTAGAGAAAAATGTGTAGGAAAAATATGCATGTCTTAAAGATGGATCTTTCTTGTTTAAATATGCTCTCGAAATTGAAATCATTTGAAGAAAACCCGACTCAAATGGGCAGTCGAATTGTGAGATACGAAGTAAGGACGTGGAGTGAGACTAAGAAATATTGGACCCATACACCGCACGGATACCTACTAACAACCTTATATTAAGCTCGGTGGTTGATCAATAAAAATAAAAATGAATAAACAGAAATATTTCCAAAATCCATAAAAATGTTTATATAAAAATTATTATTGATAATGAAAATATTTTCTATTAACTAATTATTTCAATCAATACAAACGATCACTTTTAAAAAAAGTTTCTGGATCATTTATTTTCCGCAAGACAAATATAGCCTTGAATATGCTCCAAGATTTTGATATTGCCTACTAATCTCCTTATATCATGCAAGACGTAGTCCATGATTCAGATTTGCCAAAAAAAATCATTTTGCAAAACATAAATGCTAATCCATAATCGGTAAAGTCGACTGCGTTTTGTGGGTTACTAACTTCAAACAAGGTTCCTCTACTTTGTTTGGTGTCTCCATTGATACCTCAACAACTCTTACCCGTTTATATGTTAGTTATAAGTGTCATAGCGACATAACTTATTCGCATAGACGAAAGAACACTCTCCCACTATTCCGAGTGCAATTCGATTTATTCTTGCCCCTATGCCATCCTAGAATCCACTCCTTGTTCGTGTCCTCTCACCTTGGCGATCACTTCCTACCCTCATCAGATTGGATCATCATAGGCCCACTAGCTTCCACGTGGCTCGTTGCCAAATAACACACTTACTAGATGAAATTCCACTCTAATAGATATTATGACATTCTTGAATTAACTCATTTGAGATATTATTAGCTTTGGCTCGTCTCATAACGAGTTTCGCGATTTTGTCTTTCGGCCTAGAGGTAGGCATTTTCTCAGGTTGCCACCCATTTTAGTAGTGCTCTCACCAAAGCGTACTTAATATTAGAGTTCCAATGTTAAGCATCATCGTTACGGCAAAAGATGCATTTTGATAGTTAATTCCAATTTCACATTTAGTCCTGGAATGCTCTCACCTTGTTTTGTGTACAATTCAATTTGTTTTTGCCCCCTTCGCCATCCTAGAAACCTACCATGAGTCACTCCTAGTTTAGGCATTTTGGCTCCGACGATCACTCTCGTGCCTCATCAAACCCCGATCAATACATCGCAAGCTTCTTCTATACTATGGCAAGCACCGCCCCTAAAACAACTCTGCGTGAGAGATATAGCGGTTTTAAATGGAAAATCTACTTGACAAAAAAACTAAGAGTTTGATCAGTCAATCAACTCCTTGAAATTTATGATCATAATACTATTAATTTCAATTCCATACTATGTATAATCTTTTCGAGATATCGACTACTTATCCTTAACATCCTTATTTCTAGCGAGGAAATTAGCCCAAAATAGAATAAAAGCGCAATGGACACGGTGGATAAAATTATTTTATGGTTTATGAGTTGCGGCGCTCCAAGCCTTATTGAATTGAGGTCCAATGAATCGTTCCGCTCTTCTAGACTTCTACACATTGACCGACGCCAATTCGGCAAATGCACTCCTTCTTTCCAAAAAAACATAAATAAATAAAAATCAAGATTAGAAAGTGGCGAGACGTCGGACCGCGACAAAGTTCTATTGTAGGCGCCCCCTGTTTTTGATCTTTTGCCAAGTCGTATGTAATTTTGTTCTTCCCTAGAGAACATTAGACAATTTAGTTCGTCAAGGTGACCGAAGTTGCCAAGCATTTTAATTGATTGACTTTTATCTTGGGTTAATCCTCACATAAAACGTGTTGAATAGTATATTCAAATCATTCAATACCTACTACTAAATAACATAACATATGATAATATAACATAATCAACTCGTGTCTCTTGACGTTATAAATACCAACGAAGAGCATCCTCTATCTCATCGACAGAGTGCCTAAAACCTAGGCATATTGTAATACATACCTACTACCACTTCTTCTTCTTCTTTCATCCTCGTTGTTGTGGTCGACAGTCGCCACACAAACCTTGTCCGGTTGATTGATGTCCGATACGTTGTGTGTAGTTCGGTTCTCGTAAGCGTGAAAAATGAGTCGATTGATCACATTGTTGCTATGTGTTTTTGCGACGATGGCATTGGCGGAGGCTAGAGTTCGTCACTACAAGTGGGACGTGAAGTATGAGTTCAAGTCGCCGGACTGCTACAGGAAGCTGGCCATGACCATCAACGGAAAGACGCCAGGTCCGGCCATTCTGGCACAACAGGGAGACACCGTCCCAAATTTTTGTTGACCCGAGGGGAAAAATTTCTCCGTCTGGAAAATCTGCAGAGTCTGGAAAATCTCAAGAGTCTGGAAAATCTGCAGAGTCTAGAAAATCTCAAGAGTCTGGAAAATCTGCAGAGTCTGGAAAATCTTCAGATCTGAACTTCAAGATTATATTAACAATAACAAAAAAAAATACCGAGGCCTGTGTTCGACACAGTTTCCTTAAAACATATTCGTTCCCTCTAGCACACGGCTGAGGATTTCGGGAACGTCTGTCTCCCAGGATACAACGGCAGACGGCTAAGAAGTAATCAGCACTTCAAAGCTTCGGCGAACTTGAACAAATTTCGAGAACGAACACTATCGAAAACAATGCAAAATGCAGAGAATGTTTTTTTTAAACAGAGGAAGAGTGATCTTTATAAATAGAGCAGAGGGGAGAGTCTTTCGGGAATCATAACGGCTTACGAAATCAATACGCGTCGAGAATAACGGTCGATTAAATCTGCCGTTACAGAATCAATGACGCGCAACGGTCGATTAAATCTGTTCCGCCGTTACAAAATCAATACTCATAACGACCGATTAAATCCGCCGCACGTTATGAAATTCGTAACCGTTAGAGTTGGAACAATTAAATCAGAAGGCAAAATTGGGCTCGTCGCGAGGCCCACTTTTCGGTCCTGCAATCGTGTACGCAGGATGTGCGCTCGCGCCCAAGTTTCAGCTTGTCGGGCGTCGGATTTGCACCCCCCTGCGCCTGCGCGCGAGGCAGAGAGTCTGTGCTATGATAGTTACCACTTCAAATAAGTGTAACGGTATATAAAGCACTCCATTGCCTTCTTCTTTTCCAATGTGGGATTAGTGTTTTTTTCCACTTCCCACTTCCAACTCAAGGGTGTTCTTTGAGTATCAATTTCTCATTCATTCACCCATCAATTTATCTCATATTTCCAACAATTTTTTTCCAACAACACTCGTTCATATGTAGATGGAATATCTAGATGAACACACAACGGGCATGAACACACATATGATTGAAGTCCCATCTTGCAAGGGTGGCTCTAGATGACATTAAACTTTTACCTTATGTAGCCCGGAACATACTTGTACCACGCTCATTATGGGATGCAAAGAGAGGCCGGGCTGTATGGATCGATCCGAGTTTCGCTGCCGGACAGCATGGTCGAACCATTCACTTACGATTACGACAAGAGCATCATCCTCAGCGACTGGTACCACCAGAGCACTTATGAACAAACTTCTGGTCTATCCTCCATTGACTTTGTTTGGGTCGGGGAGCCTCAGGTAATTAAGTTTCTTTGATTCCCAATTCCAAAATTTAAACACCATTTTCACTCATTGCTCATATTCTTTTTCATTCTCTTTTATTGCTTGAATTGTAGTCACTGCTAATCCAAGGGAAAGGGAAGTTTGATTGTTCCAAATTGGCCCCTCCAAGCTCAGATCCATCGGCTTGTAATGCGACCAATCCTGAATGTTCGATGTACATACAAACAGTCGTCCCCGGAAAAACATATCGCCTCAGAATTTCAAGTTTGACCACTCTATCTGCTCTCAGCTTTCAAATTGAGGTAAACTTTCATCACTTATAAATTATTCTTTTGGTTCTTCCTTTTCATCGCTTCCTAGACCGATTTCAAAGTCTTGAAGATGAAGGACCTTCCCTATTAACATTTCACTTCGGATTACGAGATCATGTGTTAAATTATCTTGTAATGTTGCATACAAGAATCTTTGTAATGACCTTATACACACCTTAGTTTCATTCCACTTTATAAGTTGAATTTCTTGGCTGGGATATTTAAGAAATTTCACAAATTTAGAAGTCGGGGAACGTTGACGAAATGTTAGAAGTGTCCACTTGCTGAGCAAATAAAAATATCCACTTGTACCAAAAAAGTTAAACAACGTTCTATGCACTTTACATACCCACATTTTGAGATATTACTTGATTTTCTTTTTTTTTTCCGGAATCAAGTGAAACGTCTACTTGGATTTTGGAATGCACTACTTGGATAATATGACAAATATAACTATATTTTGCAGGGTCACAACATGACTATAGTTGAAGCAGACGGGCACTATGTAGAGCCAATTGTGGTCCAAAATCTGTTCATCTACTCGGGCGAGACGTACTCTATCTTGATCAAAATCGACCAAGAACCGTCGAGAAATTACTGGATCATGACCAACATTGTTGGACGGAATGCCACGGCCACAACCCCTCCTGGTCTGGCTGTCCTTAATTATTACCCGAACCATCCAAAGCGGGTCCCACCCACGGATCCGCCTGCCGGCCCGATTTGGAATGACGTCGCGCCACGATTGGCTCAAAGCTTGGTTATCAAAGCCCGCCAAGGATACATCCACACTCCACCGCCCAAATCTGACCGAGTGATTGTGTTCCTCAACATGCAGAACGAGATCGACGGATATGTTCATTGGTCCGTGAACAATGTGCCACTCACGCTCCCGCACACGCCATACCTGATTGCCCTCAAGGAGAATCTCCACCACGTGTTTGATCAGCGCCCGCTGCCTGACCAGCTATATAACTTTGCAGACTACGATATCTACCACGTCGCAAACAACACCAATGCCACCTCTAGCAGCGCAATCTATAGACTAAAGTTCAACACTACAGTGGACATCATATTGCAAAATGCAAACACTATGAACGCGAACAACAGCGAGACGCACCCGTGGCACCTCCACGGCCATGATTTCTGGGTCCTTGGGTATGGGACGGGGAAATTTGACATCGATAACGACCCAAAGAAGTACAATTTGGCAAACCCGATCATGAAGAACACGGTGCCGGTCCATCCTTATGGGTGGACCGCCCTCAGATTTATTGCGGATAATCCGGACGCTTGGCTGTTCCATTGCCATATAGAGTCTCATTTTTATATGGGCATGGGCGTGGTGTTTGAAGAAGGTATCGAAAAGGTGGGCAAGTTGCCTTCAGAGATCATGGGTTGTGGTGAGACAAAAGGCTTCGAGAGACCATGACAAGATTATCCATTCGATGATCCTCCGTTTATCTGCGAAATCGATAGGACACGGACGAGTTGAGACGCAGATACTAGCAAACTCGACTTTACTCGGCATGAAAGATTGGTGACGTCGGACAAGATTTCGCAGAACTGGATTTACACTCTGACATTCAGTAAATTGATTAATT